>JASAMW010004020.1:0-15885 GCA_030247985.1 Epsilonema sp. ZAB3_2 | reverse complement strand
TTGTTCGACTATAGTACAGGCACTTGGTGCTAGTGCGCGCATGAACCATGAGATACTATGTACAGTACCTACATACATTGTACATACGTCTGCAGTACTTTTCAAAGGATGAGGTAAGCAGGTACAGCAGCACTTTCCGTTGGTACGTATTACTCAAAGTAAATCTGGTGACAGGAATAAGAATGTGTCAATGGCGGCGCGAAGTCTGATTCAATTGTATCGTGGATTGGATCCTTCTTTGTTGCACCGCAAGGACAGAGGGCGACCGAGTCAGGCTACTAAGGAGCTCCAGAAGCCTGTATTCGCCCAGCCCATCGTCCACTCCGCCGTACCAGGTGCAGAGTGTTTGACGAAACAGAAAGAAGTGGAGGAGGAGGAGGAGGCGGATGCAGGCAAGGACCAACAACACTATACTACTTCTATCATGCCATCCATACTATGTACTGTACTGTACTGTACGTAGGTACGTATACGTAGTGCATGTACAAATGAACGAGTATTTGATACGTGCAATTGACGTATCAGCTACGTTTCTCGCGGACGACATTCAATTTACTCGCAAGCAAGTCAAGTCATTTCATGGCTTATCGTCCATCCAGCAAGAGTTGCGCTTCTATCCTTTGCCCGTGCTGCGCAGTTTACATGCAGCTTGCTCGCGCAGAATACCTTGGAATACATAAGAAGAGAGACATCTGTGAATCAATCTATTTTCCGCAGCACGGGCAAAGAATCACGTCGCCAATCTTGTTGTAAGCGTTTTTTTAATACAGCGTACGTCTACTTGTGATAAGTATGGTGATACGTACATGTTTTAGGTAGCGACGACAGCGACGGTAGTTGGATCGACCTGCCCGATTCTCCATCGCCTGGACCCTTAGTAGATGAACCTGAAGAGGAAGAATGCATAACCCCAGTGGAAGACGAGGACGCTACTGCAGTCGCTGTGGATATCAGTTGCACGCGCATACTGAGCCAAGAGGAGCATCAACGCATCAGCGCTCATCAGCTCAATAAGCACTTACAGGGAGTCAGCAGAGGCAGAAAGCGACGAAGCGAGGAGACGACGATGGAGGAAGGAGGGACGAAGAGAGAGACTGGAGCTGGACTTCCGAAGCTGGCCGATATTGAGAGACTCCACAAGAAACCGAAACAGGTCAGTGCGGGATAGTAGTTTCTGTCATGGTCCATCCATAGTAGCTGTTTGGTTGTGGGCGATGTCCCATGTCGCGTTGGCTTAGTTTGCTTGCGGCTCGACTCAGTATTATACATACTGCTTTATGGTTCCGTCCCAAGCAATTTCGGTTGCGGCATACCCCTGTATTGGGCTATTAATTTTCTCTGGGGACACAACCCACCACCTACAGTAGAAACTAATTGATGGACTGTGGCTGCCTAAATGTGGGGTAGCACATTTGCCTGATAGGATATTCACCATATGCAATAAGAGCCAGTGCTTGGTCGCGAGGCGACCCCTCTGAACTAACCTTGATTTCAGTGCAACTTTTGATCGGTAGTCGACGCGAATGTCGGCGCGGAAAGAAACAAACGAGTAAGAAGGACGACCGCACCGATCTTCGCGTCGACTACCGATCAAAAGTTGCACTAGAAATCCAGGTTAGTTCAGAGGTGTCGCCTCGCGACCAAGCACTGGCTCTTATTGCATGTGGTGAATAGTACCGTAATAGAGTACATACCGAGAGTTTTCTGTGAGTTTTTTGCCACTGGTTATGTGAATCAAAATTATTTTGAGCGATTTTTTAAAAGAATATTGGGCAAAATTTCTGAATGAGCTTTTTCGAAGTTTTTAGCTAAATTTTTTTGACCTGAGTAGGTACATATGAGGAGACATGACAAAGAACCTATTTTTTACATACCGTAGTATACTACGTATGCAATGCACTCACCTTCTCCATCACAGCAGTAATCTCATAGTCGTTTTTTGCCCCCCCCCCCCTTCCTGAAGATATCACTAGGATTTTTGCTAGCCTGCAGTGCAGTATAAAACAGTCGAACCAATGGCAATTGCATCGTGATGGATGTGTTGTGTGCATGGGAGCACAAGGTACGTACTGTACTTTTTGGTACTAGCAGTCGGTAGGAGCGTATTTGTGTGTGCTGCAGGATAAGCAGTCACGGTTGGAGTCGATAATGGAGGGTCGAGAGGGAAGGGAGAAATTTGGGCGTCGCCAACCCAGAGGGCCACACGTGGGGCGAACACATAAGAACCTGGCGAAGAAGAAACACTTTCCCATGGTCAGACAGAAACAAAAGGGCAAAAAGAAGAGGAGCTATCGAGAGAAACAAAGGGCACTACAACAGTATCTCATTCATCAGAAGAAAATGAAATGACACGCTTCCTGGGGAATTTATTACACGGAACCATGATCCTTGCAGGACCCACGTTCATCATACTACTGAGCTTGGTTGGCCTAACATGTACTACGTGCAACAGCTCACTGAACTAACTAAAAGCTACTCTGAATTACACACACACAGATTCAGACGTCTAATGTCATACAGTACCTAGTGTACCTACTCCCCGGATATTGTTATGTAACTACTAATTCTGTTACTGACGATCCGAATTGAGGATTTTCATGTGTGGTCGTCGCCTGCCTGAACAATGGATTTTGGTGCTGCAATAAAGAGGAAGGATGGATTTGATCACAATTTAGGCTGGAACTGTTGTACTGTACATACTTCTGGTCGCAAGCGACAGGCAATAGGTATCGCACTGATTACCGTACATAATACAGTTCGTACCATTGGATATTTGGCCTCCTCTTGTTCGTTTATGAATGCTTCATAATGTCTTCTGTCTTGCCAATCTCGGCAGCATTTGAACAGAAGCAGAAGCAGGAAAAGCAGCAGCAATAAGCCCAAAATAAGGCCTATGATGCTCACTGCGATTAGAGGGAAGCAATCTGCAATAAATTGTGAAGCTCAGCAGGTTAAACGTATTCGAACAGTCAGTGTGAGGCCAGGATCAGAGTCTTGAACGCACAATATGGAATTCTTTGGTTTTATTATTAGCGGGGCCTCACCTTCTTTTTCTATCCACACTCTCGCGTCATCTCGATGACTTTCGGTTTTCAGGAGCATGAAGTGATGACCACAGATATCGGACACCATTGCCTTGCAGTATATGTAATTGCTGTCTGGAATACAAATCATGGGTGGCACGTTGCATGCCCATCATGATTGCACGATAAATTCAGTACCCTTGGTGTGATAGTAATCGAGGCACTCTTGTACATACAGTACCTGCTGGCGGTTTGAGTTTATCCACGAAAATTGGTCGGATCTGGCAATGTTGACACAGGGGATCATTTTTTCCGCTTCCCGGCTGCTTGTATTCATTGATGGCGCACTTGACACAGTGCAGGAAGTGGTCACATCTGGTGCAGTCCTGCCAAAGGGTACTGTACGTGTACATACGATGTTGCACCATCTGTTAGTGTGGCTTATAATAGACTGGTCTTACAGGGCAATCATCGCATGTAGGGCCTTTGTACTTTGCTGCGCAAACACATTTATTGCAAAGGCACCACCCATGATTGTTGCAAAGTTTCTGCAAATTAACATTGTCCAGCTGCACCGCACAGAGATTTCATGGTGAGTGTCGGTTTGGTGGTGGTTTTATGTACGGATATGGTGCGGAAAAGTAAGGGTGATGTTTCAACTGAATGCTTGAAGCGAATGTGTTCCAGTAATGGGTTCTATTTCTATCAATTTTCCGGAAAATCATGTTCGAGATGGTGATCCCTTCCATGCAAGTCAACTGAACCTGCTGAACCCATACCAGATCACGCGCCCAAGCTGCTAAAAACTGTGACTGTTCACTGTGACTCACTGTTTACACACAGGGGAATACAGTACTAGTACGAGTACCCCAGTGGTAGGCGAAATGCAGGAGCTCGTTGACGTTGAGCAGTCACAAGCAAGACCTGTCCATTCGGGATAGCAATCACATGTGCCGCAAATGCATTTTCCGCGCGTTGGACCTGTACTTGTACAAAATTGGTATATGTACTGGTGGTAGCTAGCTGGACGAAATTTAATGTATTGCATTTTGTACGGCGTCCGTTGTCACCTGAGCACGGCAGGTTATAGTAGTTGCCTTTTGGACAAGCGGCGCCACCGCAAAACTTTCCCTGAAATCACGGCGATTGCTGCAAACTTGAAAAAGTCACTGGAAGACAACGATATGCATTGTCAAAAGCTTCACATTCGGTTTTCTTCTGACAGATTTTGTTTTACGCCACAGTCTTACCATATATCGACTGGGGCAGTTGCATTTACCACAAATGCAGGAGCCTTTCCCTTCACATGCAGGTCGGTTAGGGTCACGGTTTCTATATGAATGGATGACTTTTTGATACGCATCAGCTAGCTACTGTGTACTGCATCTGTGCCTTTTATAAAATTAATTATTAATTATGGTTTTATAAAAGTGATCCCTCACAGATGGTGATCACCTATTCTTTTTCCTCACAGTTTGCAGCGAATGTCTGTTGAATCATGTTTGCTATTGTTGCATTCGCATCGCCATCCCTTCCATTGCAATTGGCACAAACATTGACCGCACTTAAATTTGCCGTCAGAATTGCATGTCTTCGTATTCTCGTCCTACAGAACAAAATTGTTTTTTCAAATTAATTACCGTATTTTTGGGTGTATAGCCCCATGGGGGTATACAAAAATTGAGAGGTCCAATGGGGGGTTATACACTAGGGGGGATATACAATGGGTGGGGATATACATAGGACAAAATTTATGTTTTTGAGAGGTGTATAGAGGCATGTTTTTGAGGTCAAAAGTATGTGTTTTAGGGCATAATCGCGGTTAAAACAGGGTTATTCTAGTACAAGACATGCACAGCTAAGCCTACAGGCATAGCAATATGTCTAGGAGTAGCTATAGCTAGCATAGGACCAGCTACTTAGGTAGGTCAGGTACCTTACAGTACATGGGGGGTTATACACCAGGGGGGATATACAAAGGACAAAATTTATGTTTTGCCAATGGGGGTTATACACTAGGGGGGATATACAATAGGGGGATATACACCCAAAAATACGGTGTATGCACCACTGTACTGGCGCAATGCGGCCAAATTGTGGATATCCATTTGCTATTAGGAGGGGTGTGTCAATGTACCAACTGTATATCCTGCTCACGAAATAAAAAGCAGTGTTTTGCGATTTATACCTTGCAATCGCAAGTGCAAATTGGTTCCACTGTGACAATAAGTGGCTGCTCCATGTGGATTCCTTTCGGGAATATTTTAATTTTGATTTCCTTTACTGGCGGCTGTGGGCATCTCTGTAGTGTGATGTTCACTCGAAATGTTACGGTGCTCCCGGGTTCAACATTGTCGCAAGTTTTCGTGTTCAGCTCCCATTTTCTGAATTCGAAGGGCATTGCTTTGCGCTAGCCAACCAATTTTGTTGACTACTATGCAGTACTTGCACATACACTGTAGAAGTAGTGCAATATTGGTTGAGGTTTTAGGCGCAAGGTTATGTTGTGAGATGAATTTGCTCGCATACCCGTTGCACAGTGCGTCGTACTGAACGGAAATGTCTCGAACCGCAGTATTCGGCGTGATGTCGGCTTCTAGCATTACCATTTTAGCAATTTCCTAGATAACAGTAGTTGCAATTTGTGAGTACTACGCTTTCTTGCGCATGCGTACATCATCAACGGCTTGTGTTTATTCACCCAATAGTTGTCCCTGATAATTTGGATGATGTTGCTTGCGGAGTCTTCTAGAATCGTGACGTGTACACCTGCATTTCCCAGGCCGAGCATTCCGTTTTTCAAAGCCTTATACACAGGGATTTGATAGGCAGGAACCGCAAAGATCACATTGATTTCTGAATCCAGCAACATCTGATGTATCTGGCCCACACTGGGAAAGTCAGTAGTTATGTAATCTGGTGATTGAGATGCTGCGTCAACGTGAGGATAGTTTACATCGACAGAGCAGGTGCCAGAGTTTGGCTCCATAATGCCGGCAAACTGAAATTATGTAATGCGGTACGTATAGTACTGTATTTTATGTACATTTAGTAATTCTAGGTAATGTACCTTTCCATCTCCGGCAAAATGAAAATCTTCGTCAGAAAGGTAGAGTATAATTTTTATTGCTTTGTCGTTCCAATGAAGTCGTTTTCCGCACGTCAGCAACTGCGTCAAGGCATCGAATCCGCCTTCCGGGTTGTCCATACTGTACACCGTATGCTTTGTCGCTGCTTCAACGGCTGCCTACCGTCAGTCCGCGGCATTCCTTGTGCACCGCTACTTTGTAGTCGTCTTTATTATATGGACCTACACAGCGGTCCACGCGCGCCGTTGAAAGTAAGGTGCGCCCGCATATTAGTTAGAGTTGCGAAGGAGAGGAGACTTGGCACGCGTCCAACTGCCGAAAGGGGGATTTCTTTCGCAACTGTCTACATACGCGCGCCATTGTAGGTCCATATAATACAGAGGTCTACAAAGTAACGGTGCACAACGAAAACCGCGGACTGAGGGTATAAGCAATCAAAATCAATAATACTAAGTACCTAAAGTTCACATGGGCCAAAATACGTACAGAAAGAAGTACATACTTACGTAGCCTACCTTTAGCTTGCCAAGCTGTGTTGTTAGTTTTTGATAGATTATAAAGGAAAATGAGGGTTTTTTCTGTCTTTTCGATGCAAATGGCTCAATGTTCTTGTCGCAGAAGGCAGTAAAGCCGATCTGATAGTCACCGTTGCTTAGATTTTTCATCGTATGCTCTGAAATCCACCGCCAAATTAAAAATGCCGTGCATACATAGGTACATATGTAGTGGAACACGCTTTGAACAGCTGGTGGTTCGGGTGTTCGATGTTGTGTAGTGTATGTCGTGCCAATGACTTACTTACCAAGCTCGGCCGCAACGTTCCTTATTGTATTCATAGCTTCATTCATTGACTCGGAAGCATCCATGAGAAAATAAAGGTCGATCGGCTGCTTCTGGGCCAGTTGAACATTAACATTGAATTGTACAGAACTTCCTACTCAAAACTTCCCTTCACTGCCCCATCATGCAAACCCTCCAAATGGTAATGGCATAAGCAGTAAGCACTATACTACCTTTTCTCAACTTGACTTTCAGCTGAGTTGGCGCCATCCTGTTCTTTTCAGTTGCAGTTGGAGGCACATCTGTCGGTGTTGGTGGAACTGTAACCCTTAAAGTGGGAAAGATTTTTTTTGGAAGTTCGCTTATGACCTTCCCGTTCATCCCCTCCTAATTTTCGCTTCTAATTCCGTTCATTCCCTCCGACTTGTTTGAGAATTTTTCCCCTCCTCTTTATTTTTTTGCACTTCTAACTGTGTTCATTTCTCCAAAATTTGTCCCCTCCAACTTGTTTTTTTCCCCTCAAAATTTTTCCGGCTGAAATTTGAAGTTTTTTTTTCAGATGTGCACTTCCAATTTCACGCTTTACCGAAGTTTTCGAAGTTTTTCGCAGTTTTCGAAGTTTTCTTTGATTCCAAGTTTACGACGCTTTCTTACGAAGTTATCTTTCTAATCGTTTCCTATGTGTTTAGGCCAAGGCGGGTGGTTGGCGCGTCAATGCGATATGGTGCCACTTTGGGCAAATGATTCATGTTTGTGATCTGCGAAATGATCATAATTTGTGATCATATTTTTTATAGCATTGATTGAATGATTGGTGCAAGCGTGAGAGATGCAAAAGTTTCTGAAGACGCTTGTTTCTGCATGTGCTCCGCTTTGCTGTGCGCGCCCGTCCCCCTCCCTTCCTTTCCACCCATACATAACACAGAATTTCAGGTCTAAGTACATTTCTACTACTGTCACGTACCTCTATAAGGTCGCGTGCTCTAGGGGTACGTGACAATAGTAGCAATTTTCCTAGACCTGAAAAATCGATAAATGTCTGTGTTATCTACGGGTGGAAGGGAGGGGGATGGGTGGCAAAACTTCAGCAAAGCATGAAATCGGAAGTGCACATTTGAAAAAAATAACCTCAAAATAGAGCTGAAAAAGTTTGAGGGGAAAAATGTTGGAGGGAAAAAGTTGGAAGGAATGAATGTTGGCATACGTACGTTCTTCAGTTGCAGTAATTTGTTTGGCCATGGTGTGTTTCACCAAGTGGTGTTAACCTCCTTCATAATCCAAAGTGCCCGCTTGTCCATGGACATCCGGTGGATGGGTTTTGTCCCATCCATGGACGGGGTTTGTTTTTCAAGAAGAAAAGTAATTTGCAGCAGAAAAGGCGGCTTCCGTGGTAGGCAGCAGTGATTTTAGGCAAAGTGGAGGGCAGAGAATCTTGAAAAAGCTATGACGGCTGCAAATAAATGATAAATTTCGTTTTATTTTATTTTTTGTTATTTTCAATATGTTCTGAAGAGGAAGCGGAGGAAGCTCAAGGAATGGATTTTGATGCCGACAAGAGGAAACAGCTGTTGGTGGAGTGGAGGAGAGGATTTTTGAGCATTTTGACTTGCACGCATACTGTTCTTGCCCTGTTTCTTGACGTTTTGGCAACTTTTTCTTGAAAAACAAACCCCATCCACAGATGGGGCAAACTCCATCCACCGGGTGTTCACAGACAAGCAGACACTTCAGATTATGAAGGGGGTTAACCCTGTGAATGTGGTGTTGCACCCTGGAATTTCACCATGAGTACTCGCACAACAAGTACTTGAACTACACCAACCTAGTATTCAAGCAATGCACTATTCACAGGACGCACTACAATACAAGCAATGCACAGCCATACAATACAAGCAGTGCACTATTCACAGCAAAAAAGAGCACGGGTGAAGAGCAGCACAAATGTACAGCAAAGTTAGTAACGTTCACGGAAAAGGAGGGGAAAAGTGAAGATAAAGTGAATATCTTCGAACATAAACAAAGAAGGAAGTGATTCCCAATTTTTACGTATGTAGATAGGCAGGTTGGTTGTAGTGGTGGCAAGGTGATCGTGAGAAGGCAGGTTAGTGGTGGAAGGTGAGTGCGTAAGAGGTAGGGGTAGTAAGTATTTACATCTGTGTATGTTGCCCATTTTATTGCCTTGCGTATATACCTTTCGTTCAGTTTTGCACCCAACCTTTTGTTCATCCTGTTTTTGTTACACTGTTGGAGGATTTGGAGGGGTACACTGTGTGTCCTGTGGCAGGTACGTTCTCAGTTAGTAATTTGTTGCCTGGTGTGTTACCAAGTGGTGTAACCCTGTGAGTGGTGTTTACCCTGTGATTTCACCATGAGTTACTCGCACAAGTTCTTGCAACTACAACTACTTGCAACTGCACCAACCTGTACTTTGTAAGTTCAGTAAATGTCAGTAAATGAGCTAAGAGGATTTTTAGTTCATAAAGGATTGGTAAAAAAGGCGCTAAACATTCAATGGAAAGAGAGAGAGATACACAACTTACCTACACTGCACACAATCTCAATACAAGCAATCTATCAAGGGACTACAATAAAAGAATACACAGAACGAATAAAGAATGCACTGAGTAAAAAAGAGACGGGGAGAGAAAAATGTACAGCAGAAAAAGACAGCAAAGTAAATAACGTAGAAAGGAAAAGTGAGGGGAGAAAGTGAAGATAAATTTTTATCTCGAACATGAACATAGAAGGAAGTGATCAAAACAGGAGGGGGAAGGGAAAAAAAACGCAGCAAAAAGTTTGAAGTTTTCAAAATAACTCGAAATAGGGAGAAAGTAGAATCGAAGACATATTGAATAGAGGGGAAAATTTCCAAAGTTTAGAGGGGAAAAAAACGGTGAGGGATCGAAAAATGGAGGGGCAAAAATAGTTTGGTGGCGAAAATCAGAAGTTACCTGCGTATTGCGTCACACAATGTGTGTCTTCGCACTTTAAGGGGTAATGGAAGATTTGTGGCCTGGTAGTATTTGTCGGCAACGACGATTCCGCAGTTGTTCGGGTCGACCACAGTGCGAATAGTTTGAATTTTCTCCAAAAAACTAGTCAAGGAAATTGGATAGGTCACCAACTTATGCAAACATGCGTTTTTCGTTGCAGTTTCTCTTACCGCGTCGATACACCATGAACAGCTTGGATTTAGGCTAAGACACTCATTACAGGTTCCGTTAGAAGGGAAACAGTCACATGGAAAATCCGGATCTTTCCCATGATCAATCTTTGCTAAAAACAACGAGACATACTGTAGAACCGAACGGGATAGAATTTGTACAACCCGCCATTATGTAGGTCAGAGTTGTGGACTGAGGCACACGACCAAGTGCTGGCTGGCCACGGGGCAGATGTTCACTAAACTCGCCTTATACTGGCCTACGGTACCTACATAAAACAGTAGTAGGTACACATACATACACCTACCTGCGTACACATACATAGTACATTCACATACAATACGTACTACCTGCTTTCAAAACGTAGGCTAAAGTCCATAGTTTGATGAATACGATGAGATAGGAGGCTCGTAGAACTCTATTGATGGAAGAGATGAACGTGATATTATATTTTCTTATGCCCATGTTTGCAGAATTCTTGACGATATGAATAGGTAATATTTTTTAGCAAGGACTAAACTAAGCAAAGCAACAGTGTTCCTGTGTAATAGACTGCTTCCGTTCTTGTTCTATAGTATGTACACAGTGGAACTTTTGACTAATCGCTACAAAATGCAGCAATATGACTCAATCAACTGAGACTTCTGTATTCAGCCATAAAAAGCATAAGATCATTTCGTCACCGTACAGTACAGTACATACTTCTTTAGCCCGCCCACATTACACTGTACTTACCTTACCGACCTACTTGCTCATGTTTCCTGACATAGGCCTTCTGATTTTAACCTATGTATAATTGACCTTTTTTATGGGCATCAATACAAGAGTTATGTAGGTGCAAACTGTCGACGCAACAATTTGGAATGAGTTTATTCATTTTCAAGCAGAGCTACACACTATTAGTCGTGTGTCACCTTCTTTCCACTTGTGCAGTGCATAGCACTTACCACCAGCGAACGTTCTCACACATCTGATAGGTAATTGGACGATACAAATTATTCTTACAGAAGTGTACAAGTCATTTGTTTGCTTGCACAGATAAAGCTGAATGAAAACTGCCTATGTAGGTACATAGCTAGTAAGTGTACAGATTATGCAGTAAAACATAGGTACGTACATAGGCATACAGTACATTAATAGGCTAAATATAGTACCGGTAGTGAAAACTGCGCTCGTATGTACGTGCATACGTGTGCACTACATAACAGCAACAAAAGCTGCATCTCGAATAAACCCTTGTGACCCATGAAGGGCAAAAGCATGGAATAGGTACCTTGCACAAAAACAACAGGACAATTCATGCTTTATCTGAATTACATTTGTGTTACGAATACTCTGCTTGCTGTGACCAATCAGCCGCTAACCCGCAGGATAGAGAGTAGACTAATCATTGGCCGATTGACGGAATGTGTTCAAAAACATTGAGTACTAATAGGTAGGTATACGGATTGTCGATTCATTGGTGGTTGCTGGCGGTACTTGATTCTTCCTCGAACACTTCTTCGCTCGCCAATGCAGGAAGAGTTTCGGGGCTTTGGCATCTGCACACGGTATGTAGTTGAATGAACACAACGTATAAAATATGTGATGACACTGCATATGCCTACTCATACTACAAACAACAACTACAGTGTAGTTCTATACTTAGCCTACTGGACAAGCAGATACTTACCGTATTTACCGGTGCATAGCCCCATGGAGGTATGCAAAAATTGAGAGGTCCCATATGGGGGTATGCATAGGGGGGGGGGGGGTTATGCATTGGGGGGGGGGGGGGTTATGCATGGGGCATTTTTTATGTTCTTGAGAGGTGAGCAGAGGCATATTTTTTAGGTCAAAAGCACGTGTTTTATGGCATAATTGAGGTCAAAACACGTTTATTCTAGTACAATACACCCCCAAGCAGGCTTATAGGCATCTTAGCTTGGTGTGGGAGTGGCTATGGGTACTATATGACCAGCTTACATAGGTAGGTTCAGGTACTGTACAGTACATATGGGGGTATGCATAGGGGGGGGGGGGGGGGGTTATGCATTGGGCATTTTTTATGTTTTGCCAATATGGGGGTATGCATTGGGGGGGTTATGCATTGGGGGGGGGGGGGGTTATCTACCGGTAAATACGGTACTTACTATGTATAGTGCCATCGGAGCTTACCGGTTGAAGTCGTCAGACGCGGACTGTGTTCTCAGCTTTCTGGAGCCTTTGCGCATGCCGGCGAGTCGCATCTTGTGCGCTTTCTCAACTGCAGGCGGCGTTGGCTCCGGACTGGGACTGCTCTCTCCGGGCGAAATCGTACTCACAGTTCGATTCTGTCTGCTTCTGCTCAGATTGATGAAGAGTCGCTTGTGTCTGCCAGTGCCTACTACTCCTGCAGCTGCTGTTGTCGGAGCTTCCACTGCTGATACTTGGGAGCTGAGGGTTGCAGCGGAAGTTGGTTGAGCAGGCATTGGCTGCTTCGCTGTTTCTATGGACACCGCGTGATCGAGCGCAATTTTGTTGTCCAGTTCCAGTGGTGCAGTGGTCGCATGCTGCTTCCATAGCAGCATCCCAGGCGCAGCCCCGCTTCTCGTTCTACATTCCGCCACAACGAAATCTTTGCAAGCACGATGCACTGGTAGGCAACAGTCTTTGCACTTGAATCCCTGACGAAGTAGACCCCATAACTAAAAGACACACTGCATGTCCAAACTTTGTTACACTTCATACCCTTTAGTCTCAGGGTACGCATACTAAAGATTATTAGATTAATGTACTGTACGTAACAGGTTTTAGGTGCAATAATGCATGTACAGTTTTTTTTTTTTTTTTTTTTTTTTTTGTTTTTTTTGTAGTTTTCTGTTTGTTTTTGCCGTATTTTTCAGGTTTTCCAGTTTTCTGTTTTTTTGGTAAATTTTTGTTTATTAGTTGTGTGGTTATGTATTATTTTTTTTATATTGTTATTTTGTTTTTTTTTACTTTTTTACTGTATTTGTGAAGTTTTGGTGAATGTTTTTTGTGGGAAAATATTATAGGAAAAAAAAAAAAAAAAAAAAGATGGGGGTGGGGTATTTTTTAATATTATTTTTTTTTCTGTTCTGCCTCCTCTGCGTGGTGTGTAGCTGATATGATAATTTGATTATTTTTTTTTGGTTGTGGGGGGGGGAAAGGGAAAAGGTAAATAATCTTTTTTTAAAAATATGTTGTTTTGTTTATTATTAGAAAGAAGTATAAAAATAAGAAGATAAATTGATTTTTTTTTTTGTTTCTTAATATTGATTTTTTAAAAGAAGAAGAGAAGGAGAAAAGAAAAATGTGAGAATATGTTTAAATTGGAGTGAATATAAAGGAAAAAAAAAATCACCCTGTACAACGAATACAGTACCACTAATGCTAATCAAGAAAATGCCTCGTTCACAACGGACGCTGAACGCCAACTTTTTCGCTGCCTTACCGCCGGCGTCAACGCGAACGTCGACGTCAACATCAACGCAGATATCTAGCGTTTCTAAGCGTCCGTTGTGTACGAGGCATTACACATTACCATTCGATTGCAATGAGTACAGGTTGTTGGTGTGAGGAAGGTGGTTTCATGAAAGTTATGCTTGAACCCGCGTCGAAATTCCATGGAATGTTTTTCAATAAAGTACTCTTGCATCTCCGCTTGACTAATTTTCCCGTCTCTGTAATGTGCAGTGAAGAAGTAGTAAATAGGATACTTTGGGAAAAACCCGGTCATGGGGTAAACTCGGCCACCTGCACCCCTGGGCCGGATTTTCCCATGGCCGGGTTTACCCCATAGTACCCTACCTTTAAAACTGCGGCGATTTTGCTACTGTATTTGCTACTTCCATGCAATATGACATAAAATACCTGTCAGCGTCAATTGTGCTGAAGGGATCCAAGAAGGGGAAGTTTCCAGCGATGGAAGCAAACTCACACTCAGAAATATATCCGTCTTGGTCATTGTCGTAGTGTTTGAACACTGCTTTGACCATTGCAGCCACATGCTTGTCAACCACATCCTTATCAGGTATGGAAACAACACCGGCAGCCCAATCAGCAAAAACGGCCGATTTGGGCGTGGAAGACTGAAACACATTGTCAAGTATGTTTGGAACAACTATTGTACGAACATACGAATTGTTTTTTATCGTAAATAAATGACAAAAGCTAATACAAACAGTAGTACGTGTTTACCGTATTTTTGGGTGTATATCCCCCCATTGTATATCCCCCCAGTGTATAACCCCCCATTGGCAAAACATAAATTTTGCCCAGTGTATATCCCCCCCCCCCTGGTGTATAACCCCCATGTACTGAAAGGTACCTGACCTACCTATGTAGCTGGTCCTTGCTAGCTATAGCTACTCCTACACCATGCTGCTATGTCTGTAGACTTAGCTGAGCATGTCTTGTACTAGAATAACCCTGTTTTGACCGCGATTATGCCCTAAAACACATACTTTTGGCCTCAAAAACATGCCTCTACACACCTCTCAAAAACATAAATTTTGTCCCATGTATATCCCCCCCAGTGTATATCCCCCCCAGTGTATAACCCCCCATCAGACCTCTCGATTTTTGTATAGCCCCATGGGGCTATACACCCAAAAATACGGTATACGCGATGTAAATTATTGCCTCTTACGTAGACATTGAGCAAAGTGCGTGGTTCCCGTTTGAGTGACAGTTCGTAGATATCTTCATCATTGTAGTGAATATCGAGCGACACCTGGAACATATGCCAAAAGACAATGGTGCCCAAGCTCATTGTTACCAATGGCAAACACTTAGTGCTTCACATCACTGAATCGTGAATGCGCAAAGTCATTATAATACTGCGGTGGCATTACTTTGAGTGTGTTGATGAGATCCAGAGTCGGTTCTGGGATGTTGTGCGATCTCTCCAGATCGAGAATCAGATGAGCAAAAATGGCTGACAGTTGAGCCAACTTACGACAGTTGATTTTTCCAGTTACCTCATCATACTCCGGCATCGCCGAGTGCAATGAGATCAAATCTTTAAGATGAACACCGCTGAAAATCAACCAACATTAATGCTGTTATGTAGGTAGGTACATCCGTACATGCATTCCTATAGGAGTTGCAGTTGCAGACCAAAGAGGAATGGTCTGTATACTTGTTCTTACATTATGGGTATCTTAAATCCGCGGCATTCAGCTAACACTTTTCTGTAGGCGGCAAAATTGGAAAGTGAAGAGAGAAGCTCGGAAAAGTCAGCCAGGGCCTGGAATATCAAACCAAACCATGATTGTACACAACAGTACAGGGTGCCCCATAATATACTCCGGGGCTTTCCGCGGTAATAACTCTCGAGCTAAAGCTCAGATTTCAATGCGGTTTTTTGCACTATGTAGCCAGGGGTTCAACGTAGACGCAGGCAAAAATTCGAGATATTATTCAATTGGAACCGGTTCAAACGGCTACATTTCTCGCCCCCTTCATGGAATTCTTCCCCAAGTAAACAAAATTCGGCATGTTTTTGGCATAGTTCGCTATCAACCTTTGCTAATTTTGTTCTGTGGCTCAGAGCAATCAACATTGCAACTTATTGCAAGAGAACGTGACATGTGGACTGGACACGTAAATGCAAATTTAAGCTATCTCAACTCAAAACCGGCAATTATACTGAAGGAAAACTGCGAAAACGGGACCAAAATTGTGTAACCCACTTTTTTGCTTTCCGTGGGAAGGCAGGCGTGAGTCTTTGTGAGTCGAGCCAGAGAGGAATGAGTTAGCCCTCCAATAACCGCCATCAACGTGTTGAAATTCTGCAACTTCCTGAGACGCTTAAAAATGAATACACATCTCACAGTGCTATCATCT
>JASAMW010004019.1:0-46422 GCA_030247985.1 Epsilonema sp. ZAB3_2 | reverse complement strand
TGGTTCTTGTTCCTGTTTTCGCCTACCGTTCTTACCACCAAAGTTGTTTCCCCTTCCGTCTTGAGATAATAATGATAGTCATATTTCCGGTTTTTGTTGAGGGAAATGTGAGGGCAAGAAGGAGGGGACTCTGACTTGGGAGCCTCTACTGCTTATTATTACCCTTTACTTTTCAAAGGTTCGGCGATAGCGAAGAAGTTGATTGACAATAAAGCCAGAGATGTTTTGACTGACCGGAAACAAACAACAGACCAGCTCCTTGTTCTTACCTCATCCGGTAGGTCGTGCCCACGAACCACTACCGCCGATGTGACTGTGAGTGAGTCTTACTGTACTTGACCATTGCTCACCTGTGTGGTGTGCCCATTTCCTGATTTTGCATGTTCGGGTTCGGACAGGTACAAGATGTAAAGCAATACATACACAGCAAGAGCAAGCAGCAACACGACACTTGTGCATGAGATGATTATGAAGTATTGCATTGTGAAACAAAACAATATTGAAGAAAGTGAATGGCCTCTGTATAGTGGATAGATGAAGAAATAGCGCAATAGTTAAAAGATTTCTTAATAACTTTCTTCTTTCATGTCTAAGATACTCTTTCCAAGGCGGCAACTTGAGAAAATGCTGCTTGTCCATTCCAAAAATATCAAAGAAATCGTCATCCGTCAGATGAATCTGGAAAATGTCCGTCCATCCGCTTCGCAATTTGAAAGCAGGGAAACTCCAGCAAAAATGTTAGCAAAATTGATGGACACCTCTTTTCCGGCCAAGTTCACACCAGCTGGCACTTTCTTCTGTGTCAGTATGTCTATCGGATAAAGAGTGATGGTTTTTCGAAAAGTTTTCGTTACTTCCTGAATTTGACAGTTTTCCAGCTCCAATGACCACCTTGGAAAGCGTCCATTGTTATCTCACTCTGAAAAGTCTTTCATATGTACTCCACGCACGCATGATTACGTATGACTTCAAGAGATTAGATTACCTTGCATTTACCCATGCATAGCCCCATGACCAGCTTATGTAGGTAGGTAGGTTCAGGTACTGTACAGTACATGGGGCTATGCATAGGGGGGGGGGGGCTTATGCACAGGTAAATACGGTACCGTATCCTTACGTGCTTCTTCGCGGTCCATTGAGGAAACAACGAGATGAACGGTTTGCTCTCGTGTCCCTGTGACACCACTGACAAGATGGCGTCAGATGGGGAGGAACATAGTGGATATTGTAGTTATGAATGCCTGGGCGAAAAGATATTTTGTCAAATAATGACATAATTTATTATGCGACAAAAAATAGCGGCCAGTAGTGCTTTTTTCGGTTTGTTTATCACCTCTGCTAGTTTCAGGCCGGCCGCTTTCTCATTTGGACCAGCCGCTCTGCCAACCCAAACATGGACCTCATCCAGCATGTCCATCAAAAGCACATCCGAGTCTGACAAATCCTGCAATTAAGATTGACAGCGTTTCAACCAACACTTTACTTGTACATCGTATAACATAACAGTGCAGTTTTTCTGTATCCTATAATAAAATAGTATCCTTTTGCTGTATCCTATTTCCTATGTACCTGCTGAGAGAAATTGCAAATTTCTTCAGTATACAGGCCATCCGGCCGTGCGTAACAGGCAAAAAGCCGTGGCAATTTGCAGCGTAATTTCGTGACGGTCTGTAAAAAATCACAAACCAATACTTTTTCCGCCTTTTCCGTGTGTACGTACAGTTTCAACGTTACGTCACGTGTGTGTTACACGTGTGTGTAACGTTGTGTGCAAGGGGCTCACTCACATTTGGAGGTGACGATATCAGTTGCTTCAAGCTACCGGAAGTTTTCTTTTTCCCTCCAAGGCAACTCCAGAATTCTGGAGGTTCGTCACCTTCCATGACATCAGTGGGATTCCCTGAAGAGAACGCTTTCTATTCAAACTAGCTTACACGTTACACCTACATGCATTACGTACGTACTGTTATTGCGCTACCAAAGCCGAGAAAAAGCGAATGTAGGTACATACGTATGCCTGCGCATACCGTAATGGAATGATTAGCTTCGCGTATTCACGGGAGAGCTGGCCAATCGTTGGACTAGAATCCTGGAAACATTGCTTGAGAGTTGACAAGTCGCATATTGTATGTATAGCTGTACAAAGCTCAGCACAGCACATGGATTGACCTATGTACATACATACATACGTACGTACGTTACGTACCTTGCCATTCCAAGAAAATGTCGCTTTGGGCGTCTCAAGAATGAAAACGTCGCTGCTCGACAGACTGTGGGGCTTTTCTGGCACCTGAAATGTATTGTACTGCAGGATAGGATACTTCCATGGGTTATAGGTCAATTTTGCATTGTAAAATGCATTACTTTATTGTCAACACTACATCCATTTAGGTGTATGTAACGTAACCTGCGTGATTTGTGCATCCTGTATTCGGAATAATCTCGTTCCGTTATGGTCATAATTTCGTGCCGCGTTTTTCGGCTTGTAATTCGAGGTCGATCCGCCAAACAAGAAGACGGTTTTGCCGAAGATCAGGCGAAAATGCTCCGTTTCGTTTCCCTCGGTAATCCTCACCTGAAAGAAAACCCTTCCCAATATTCCAATCTGGCTGCTCGAAACATCAAACTTCCGAGTTGTCATTCAGTCCTACAGTACCTACGTACCTGCACTGCCCGCGACTTCGTTTCCTTGACGTCGATTTTGCCGGCGCAGTTTAAGGCGGCCAGTTTCTTCCTCGTCCGTGGCTTCGGATCCGAGCCAAACATACACGAGCTCCCTCTCACTTCCTTTCTGATCTTGGTAGCGGTAAAGTACGACGTAACAGTCCTCATTGTAGAAGAAGCCATACTGCTTCTTATCAACCGGAACCAGAAAGAAGTTTTCCACTCGCCAAATCTGCAACAAAAATAACAAGCCAATCTACGTAGTACGTACCAGGTAGAGAAGAAAAAAGTCAATTATTTATGAAATACCAAAAATATTTGTAACAAACCCTTCTCTATTGAGGTTATACAGGGGTTGTATGTACGTACAGTCTGTACTATCAAGAATACGTACTACGTAACCGTAGTTTTTCCCACCATACCTTTACATCTCCATCGCCTTCGTCAGGCATATGTGTCCTCAAGCTCTCATAGCCATTTTCATGCCAAACTAGTCCATTCTGCGTATGTTCGTCGTTCCATTCGGTCATGCAGAGATGGAAGAGCGCTGGCTCAGCTCCTTCGTTTATGCGTACTATCGGTGTGAAAGTGGGGTAGCCTCTGCGCTTGAGAAACTCCTGGACTTTTCTCCAGTTGGTGTCGCGTTCCTTCGGCTCCACAGAACTGCTTTCCCATAAGTACACTCCGGATATGCCCATGTCCAAGATGTAGCAGCCCTGAATTATCATTAGGTATGTATGCATATTTCTCTTTTGAAGTCAGCTTTCACCGCTACACGGTACAGTGCAGTGCCTGCATGTCAGTATGTGATTCAGTACGTATAGAACAGAACACTACCTCAGCTTGCAAATGCTTTCGTTTCAAAGGACGGTCCGCAACTTCGGCTATTGACGTTCTGCCATTTTCGTCAGCCACCCTAAAATGTGGCCAACCTATGTATTGTGTGCATA
Organism: Epsilonema sp. ZAB3_2; assembly: GCA_030247985.1. Taxonomy (NCBI): domain Eukaryota; kingdom Metazoa; phylum Nematoda; class Chromadorea; order Desmodorida; family Epsilonematidae; genus Epsilonema; species Epsilonema sp. ZAB3_2. The sequence goes on along the minus strand of JASAMW010004019.1, from coordinate 42,808 downwards.
CGTAAGTGCACTGTGATGACGATGCAATGCATGCGGCATGATCGATCTAGATGCGTAATGAACAGGGCGCTCGCTTTGGAACGCGAGAGGTCCAAGGTTTGATTCCCTGGCACATCTGGCAAATTTTTCCTTCTGTATGGTCCCACTCCCGCCTTTTACCTGAACAGTCGAATTTCCACCTCCTCTCGTTTCTCCAGAATGCGTTCCGTGTCGTTTTCCAGTGCGGTTGGACCGATGTCAGTCGTGGGCAAAGAGCCCAGTTCCATGAAAAAGACTTCGTGCTGGTTCCACTCTTCCTCTAAAAGCGAGGTGCAAAAGCCACTTTAATGACGATTAAAATGTTTAATTAATGATTAATGTTAATTAATCATACTACTAAGAGACGTCAGTCTGGCTGGCCTGAACATCAATACGATTTCGTGTCGGGACCCGAAGCTGCTTATAACAAATTTGGAATGGTCCACTGTGCGTATAATATACGCACACCACACGAGAATGTGCTGATGTTCATAGGTACTCCCCAGACTGACCCCGCTTGGTTGGGTTACTGTAACTGAGAGAGAGCTGCAGGTATAGATGACCAACCTACCAGGACCTACCTACAGATGACTGACTGAGTTATTTCTGCTTGCACTTGGTTTTATAGCCAGAGTCTTCTGTGCACTTCTGTACAGTCTTTGTGTCAGTGCTCTGCTGAGTTCTTTGAGTATACTGTACGAATTTGCTCTGCTTTTTCGCGCTGCGTCTTTTCAATGTCCTTTCCGTTTGAATTTGAGACGATTTTCGGGCCCACCACTTTGTTCGCCGTCATCTTTGCTTGATTTCTGGTCCGCCACTTTGTTTGTCATCGTCTTTGCTTGATTTCTGGCCCGCCACTTTTGTCCATCTCTGTTCTCAAGCGTGTCATTGAATTTTTCGCGCCAAATTTTGACGATTTTCTGGTCCGCACTAATTCTGTTCTCATCTTCAATCTGTGGGCCAGTGTGGGGCTCGAACTTGGATCCTTTGGATTCAAGAGTGCGTGCCTTAGACCATTAGGCCATAGCAGCATCAGCAGTAAAATAGCCAAAAGTGGTATATAAAGCAGACGCTTTTTCCCTGTACATTTTATGTATGTGCACAATATTTTTGTGCACTGCATACACACCATGCACAGATGGATACTGTTTGCTGGGTAGGTGCGCGCGCCCCCAAAAATCACAGATGTACAATGAATAGAGTTAGCAGTAGCAAACCATAGGTATGTTATGTATGCCCTGCTTGATAACCAGTATGATATTTTTTATTGTCCCTGTTAGCCCTTTCTGTTCATGTGAACTTTGTTGTTATCCCTAAGGTGAACAATAACAATTTCAGTAATGTTAACCATGGGATCCACCCCTACTTATTGAGCCCTAATTTAGGCAACTGCTTTTCCACTATCAAAGAGGCAATGAACTTTCTGAAAGTGCCATGCAACAAATGTGGAAGAGCATTTGCATCCAAATATTCTTACAGCAGGCATGTTTCAAACATGCATCCTGAGGTATACAATGAAAATAGGGATGTGACACCAGCTGATTCCATCTCCAATGTAAACAGTGAAATAGCAGTACCTGCATCAGTGGTTTCACAGTCCCAAACAGCACCCAGTATGGCTTCATCAATGAACATGTCAAGTGTCAGTAAAGGCACAGAAAAACAACAACAAGTTGAAAGTGACAATAGTGAAGAAGAAGAGGAAGGGGATGATTTCTGGAGCTTGTTCATCAGACATGCAGTTGAACACATCCACAATAAAAGAGTAGCAGATGGGAAAACTGGGTATATATCCATAGTGCATGCTGCTGAAAACTTCCTTGGCAGCACACTGTTTGACTGCTTGCTCAAAACAATGGCAGAAAGATATTACTGGATGGAGAAAATAATGACAGCATCATATGAAGATAACCTCATGCAACAAATACAGGCCAAGGTGTCCAAACTTGAAGGAGAACTGGATGATGATGAAAGCGAAGAGATAAAGCAAGGAATAATTGATACAGCTTGGGATAAATACAAATTTTTAATCAGAAGAAAAGTACAACAGAATTTGGGAGAACTGGAACCATTGGTTGCTGTTAACTCTGATGATGAAGAAGAAGAAGATGAGGAACAAAATGAAGACATGATCATTGCTGAATGACTGCACACAACATAAATAACCTGTACATACATACATACATACATACATACATACATACATACATACATACATACATACATACATATTTGTCTTGTATTGTCTGTTTCTAGCCCAACTTGTGTGATAATAACCTTTGTCTGCATCCAGAAAAGTTTCAGCATAAAATAACAGGTTAGCCTATTGGTTAACAAAAGTTAACAGCACAAAGATGCAGAAAACGCACTATGTACGTACCCTATCTTGGTCAGTATGCATGCATGCATTGCATAATACATTCAGTTTGGTGGTACACTCCAAGTTAGCCTTGGTTAACAAGAATTGCCTGTACAAGAAAGACACGAAGTACACAATGTAGCATTTGTATTTTGTATGCAATGCATATTGGGTTGGGGGCGCACGCACCTACCCAGCAAACAGTATCCATCTGTGCATGGTGTGTATGCAGTGCACAAAAATATTGTGCACATACATAAAATGTACAGGGAAAAAGCGTCTGCTTTATATACCACTTTTGGCTATTTTACTGCTGATGCTGCTATGGCCTAATGGTCTAAGGCACGCACTCTTGAATCCAAAGGATCCAAGTTCGAGCCCCACACTGGCCCACAGATTGAAGATGAGAACAGAATTAGTGCGGACCAGAAAATCGTCAAAATTTGGCGCGAAAAATTCAATGACACGCTTGAGAACAGAGATGGACAAAAGTGGCGGGCCAGAAATCAAGCAAAGACGATGACAAACAAAGTGGCGGACCAGAAATCAAGCAAAGATGACGGCGAACAAAGTGGTGGGCCCGAAAATCGTCTCAAATTCAAACGGAAAGGACATTGAAAAGACGCAGCGCGAAAAAGCAGAGCAAATTCGTACAGTATACTCAAAGAACTCAGCAGAGCACTGACACAAAGACTGTACAGAAGTGCACAGAAGACTCTGGCTATAAAACCAAGTGCAAGCAGAAATAACTCAGTCAGTCATCTGTAGGTAGGTCCTGGTAGGTTGGTCATCTACCATCAAAACTTCAAAATGCAGTTACACAGACACACTTTGTAGACAGTTTGAAAAAAACCGGGCGCTGTCTATGCTTTCGCATACTTTGTGTGGCGGTCCAGCATGGACCGCCACGAAAGGTAAGGTATTGCTTTTGGCGCTAAGCCAAGAAGAAAAAGGTGAACCGTGGTGAACCGAAAAAGAAGAAACAAAAGAAAAGTGAGCGGAGGAGACGGAAACATATGAGAAAGGCCTATCCTTTCACCGGTTCTAGCTAATGAGGTGAATGTTGGAAAGGAAATCTGAAACAAACCTTTTTCTTCTCTTGGCTTAGCGCCAAAAGCAATACCTTACCTTTCGTGGCGGTCCATGCTGGACCGCCACACAAAGTATGCGAAAGCATAGACAGCGCCCGGTTTTTTTCAAACTGTCTACAAAGTGCGTCTGTGTAACTGCATTTTGAAGTTTTGAGGGTATACCTGCAGCTCTCTCTCAGTTACAGTAACCCAACCAAGCGGGGTCAGTCTGGGGAGTACCTATGAACATCAGCACATTCTCGTGTGGTGTGCGTATATTATACGCACAGTGGACCATTCCAAATTTGTTATAAGCAGCTTCGGGTCCCGACACGAAATCGTATTGATGTTCAGGCCAGCCAGACTGACGTCTCTTAGTAGTAATCATTAATGAATCACTGATTAATGATTAATTAATGATTAATGTTTAATTAATGATTAATGACGATTAAAATGTTTAAACGATTAAAATGTTTCATCCCTCGATTGTGCCGAGGGCAGCTTTTTTTACCGATGACGGAAACGACGGCTTTTCCACTCTGTTCCTTGTCGCGAATCATTCTGGCCAGTTGGACAGCCTACAACAACGTGGCTTATCCTTTGTGAAACAATCCATAATAATCGGCCATTGGTACGTGTGCGTTCGTTACAATTCATTATTACGGCACACACATGCCACGCCACAGCAAATTAGTGCGATCATGCACATGACTCACACCTATACCATTAGCTTTTCCGATGTAGCGCTTTCCGGTCCGCACCACACAAAAATCTCTCCAGGGCAGTCCAAAATGTACACGTGATCTTTGAACAGAGATCTCACCGTGGCTTCCACCTGCAAAAGTGAAGCATTGCAAAGAGTGAACGTAAGGAACAGTTACGTACAGTCCACATCAAGCAAAGCTGGCTGGCTAACGAACCTGAACCAGTCTACAATGCTTCAATCCTTTGAGAATGTACAATCTCTTGGTGTAGGTCACGTCTTTGTCCCATGCGCTCTTTCCATCCACGTACCTAAACGGACAATGCAAAATAAGTTCCAAGATTTCTTGGTACAGTACAACACATACAACAAGTATAGGTACGTGTACTTGATTGTCCGCTTGCTGAAGAGTGATAGAAAATGCTTCGATTCGTAGCCCTGTACGTTACGGTAGAGAACGGCTTTCTTGCCAAGCACATCATCCAGCTCCAAAGCTTTGTCAGTTGCAGATTTGCTTTCATCCTAAAGCAGAGAATTCCTCCTTCCTTCTCAGCTTTTCTATTCTGCCCAAAACAAGGCAATCTTGAGGTTTACGTTGTGCGAAAGAAAGGAGAAAAAAGTGATGCACGTTGCGTACCTTTGTGCATTGGCTTCCAATCCAGCAATGAATACTCCAAGTTGGACAATGAGTATCATTGGCAGTTGCAGTCTAATTCAAATGTGAAAAACTACACTATGTACGTGCTGTAGGTATTGGTGGTTGTTTCTATGCATAGTAGCTACATACACACTACACACGTATGTATTACGAAAACAAACACATATAAAGTACAATTATTGTTGGCCCTTCACACGTACTTACGTACATGCAACAAGATGTAGGCTCTGTTCTTTTGGAATGAACCGCGTTCCTTCTCTTTTACGAGTGATGGAGCTTTCGAGGACTGAAAGGGCAACCAGTGTTCAGATACTTACAAGAATTGTGTAAAGGAAAAGCTACCAAGCACATAGAATGGAGACACACCTCACAAATCCAAATGTCCAGGCCAGGTTTCTTCCCAACATTGACATTGAAGCTTGGCTGCACATGCCCATTGTGTCCATTCATCCTGATGTTGGGCATGATGACGTACTGTACATTCAAGCCTAGGTTGTCTTTTCTCCTGAATTAGCTCCTGTCGAATTTAGTATGCTATTGGGCTAACCGCTTTCAGGCCAGATAAAAATTTTATTGGAAAAGAGTGAAAGGATGTCTTCTGAATCCAACAGCCAAATGTTGACACAGCCTGTCATCCGTTTCAGAGAGAGGGACAGTTTATATTATTTGACACAAATAATTTGTGTCAAGCGGAGAACCCCGGGTAAACCTCATAAAATTTGACCAAAACCACGCGAGGCGTGAAAGGTAAACAACTATTGGGGGACGAACACCAATATGGTCGACAATAAGGCGAAGAGGAAATTACATATTTGTACGTACAGTAGTCCTATGTATGTTGTTTGAATAGATGTTTTTCTATGTCCGGCGAGGTGACTTCACACCTTTGATGATGACATAATTTTTCATTTATAGAGCGACCATATTGTACGCATATTCAGGCGCAATGAGCGTCGAAATCGTCAACTTCAACTTTGTCTATGGCGATAAAATCACGTTCAGATGAACTGCCTTTGGTTGCTTCAAAAGTCACCTGAAAAGCAAAGGCGGCAAAATGTTCCCCCTTCCAAAAAGATACTAGTAATCCAACAGGAGATAACCTGGCTGAGCATAAATACCTAGGTTAGCAATGTACGTATATAATAAAACAATACATACGTACATACCTGTACTGTAACCTTACAATAAATGGCATGTTTGCAGGTATTCCAATACTGACAGTCGTGTGATGCCAGGTTGATGTTGGCATACTTCTGGAGAAAATCTGCTGCTGCTGGCTTCCCAACACCTCCAGATAGACGTTCAAGGATGCCCCAGGGCCTACGGCTAGCCAATAGTGAAAATGCAGGCACAGCTGCGGTATGGAAAGGGTTAATTTGGGCGTGTACATGCGAGCTGCACCGCCCATCATCACAGGAAAACCGGCGATTGCAACCATGTAATGGGAGCCACATGAAACAGTAAACAAAACGCGAAACCACATCGCATGCAGTGCATGACAAGACGTTACGAAGCGTCGTATGGTAGTAAATGATATGTAGATAAATAATTAGTAGTGATTACTAATCTTGATGGGCAGCGTACGTACGTATACGTACATACAATATGTACATAACATACTGTACCTACCTAGTGGCTTTGCCTAATCGTACCATCATAAAAACCGCCAGTTATCGGTCCAACAGGTCCGTCCATGTACGACCAATCAAAGTTATCAGTTGTATCCTGCTGATAGCCACAGTTGCCAGCTTCAAACGTGCAGAAGTAGGGATTGCCCAAAGGCGGAACCACTGATCCACAAACGCCGTCATAAACGAAAAAGTCGTCGATGGCAATGTCACTGCGATAATCCAAGCCGCGTATGACTTCGAATATAACCTAAAAACAGACCTGTGCTGCTGGTGTGTTCTTCCTTTTTCCACAACTATGCGAATAAAGGTCTTTGATTGATTGAAAACCTAAAGCCAAAGGCGCAGAGCCCTACATCCACTGGCTAGCCCCGAACCCAAGAAATTGCCCCTCTTCATTGCCACGTACTACGTATGCTACGATATGGCATTCTTGTACGTGTGTCCGACAATAAAAAGGCCGCACGTATTATTATACATATTAGCATCATACAAAAATGTCACGCACAAGTCAGGGATAGTTTCTTTCGTTTACACTACGTCCGCCATTCTTCCCTAAGTAAGAATTATTTATTTTTGGTTGGATGATCATTCTTGGTTTATTGTTTTTATTTGTTTGTTGCTGAACAGTTGGTTTCTTTTATGGTTGGCAGCTTTGGTTCAGATCAGATCAGCGTGCAGAGAAGTCGGATGGATGTGGTGACGATGATGACTTCCTCCGGCGAGGAGGGTCCACCTTCTGAGCAGAAGGAAGCGGCTGGTGGAGTCTCATCAGGTGATCTAAACGAGAAGAAGCAGCAGATGGTGAACGCCATCCTGGCCTTGGTTGGTTTGCTGTCGCCTGAAGAAATTGCCACCAGTGTTTTCCCAAGAATATGCAATCTACTTCCATCGGAACTTCGGGATAGAACGATCAAAGTACGCATATTCGCCTTGATTATTTACTCGGGCAATGTGACCGCAAAGTACTGTACGTTACATTTGTAGGGTAGCCTGGGCGAAAGTGGGCCACCCAATGAGTTCTCAAGAACCAGAGCTTACACATATTACTACCTTATGTTACATGCCTATTATTTTGCCTCTAATATTTACGCGTACGGATGGCCATTTTGCTTTAGGAGGAAATGAAGAGAGGTCGCTCGACTACAACAATCTATCATCTTCCACCGGACCTGATAAGCAAGATCATCTCATACGTGCCGGCTGCTGGAGCGAAAGATGCGAGCAAGCTGGAACGGGTCAACAAGACGTTCGAGCGACTAGCTTGGCGTCAGGTGAAGAAGATGAAGCTGCAGATAGCGGGTCGCGAAACACACCTGAAGTACAGCATGTGGGATGGATCCGAGTGGAAGAACTGTGGCAGTGAGGAGGCGGCGTTTTTTCGCTATGTTTCCGAATATTGGAAGAAAGCGAGGAACCTGGGTGCGTTCGTGCTGACGCTGGTTGACGGACGGCCAACTATCGATAGGGCATCTGTGGAACGATGCATGTGCAAAGTGGCGGAGTTGATGGACAAAGAGCCAAGAGCCATCGCCAAGATGACGTGGGATGACCAGGACCTGTGGGATCCTTTTCCTCCATCTATCGTGGCGTTTCTTCAGGCCTGTCGAGATTCTCTGACGCATTTCGATTGCTTTTTCGAAATATTCGACACATTTACGTGTCAGAGTTTGGCTGCCTGTTTGGCCGGCTGCGATCAGCTGGAATACTTGCGTCTTCCTGCTCTCATCCGTTTGAGTGAGTGCGCCAGCTTCCTTCCGGGCAAGAGCCAGTTGAAGAAGTTGAGGTGCTCATGGACGGAGGTTGATTACGCCGACTTCTTCACAGGCTTATCTGAGTTGCAGCGAGCCAAAGATGAAGCTGTCAGAGATGGCAGAGAAGCGCCCTCACTGTCTCTTGAAGCCTGGCTAATGTCTGATGATCCTAGCTTTATTGCGGTGGCTGCTGGCATCGAAGATCTGTTCCTTCCAATGATCACGAAGATGAAAATGGCCTACCTTAACCTGTCGCTTCCACGGGAAGCTTTCGAAGGTCTTTGGCGCAGCCTGCCCAATCTGGAGTTGTTCATCAACGTATCCATGGATCTAGATGCAGATCAAGTGGTTCCGATACAGATTCTTTTTCGCAGCTTCTTGCAAGCGTATGAAAGAAAGAAGAGCGACCGTCGACTGGAGCTTCGAGTGAACAAAACTGAACTTGAGGAAGAGTGGCAGTGGCCCACATTTGGAGCCGCCTTAGAGCGAGAACCAATGATTGATAACTCCGCTCAGCTGGATCAAGTGGAGGAAGGTGGTGTTATCATGCAGTTTCGCAGCGGAAACGCCACCGTTCAGCTAATACGTGATGAATTATAGTGTCCTCCATTGAAACTGAAAATTTGGTCCTCTGATCAGGGGTGATTCAGCATGTTTTTTACACGTACACTGTAATGACGACTGCTGCTGCTTTTGTGATATGTCTATACCTGAATAATACTTATATAAACTGAAGTTCAGTAAACCTTTTTTGTTCGCTTCAGTTTTCTTGGTTGCCTGTGGCGCCTCTCTCATTATGAGGACAGTGTGAAGGCAGTTCAAATTAGAGTAGTTCACAGAATATGCAATCACGTGAGGTACATACAGATGTCCAGAACTGTTCCGAATGATGTGTAAATGATCTCCTATGCACGAAAACACCCCACAAACGCTGTTTTTAGCTCAAAAACACGTTTTCCGCTGCTTTTAGTCGCGTTTCGCGATGTATAGGGGCTACTGTATATACGAGGGCAAATGATGTTAGTCGCCGATTAGGGGGCTATATACGAAGGGGGTGTATTCGAGAGGGCTACAAACGAGGCGGTTTTCAGTACATGCGCCCGAGAAGGTCAGCGGTCTCTATACATTCAGGCGCCCGAAGGGTTGAGGAGGGCCTCTTCCTTTGTTTCCAGGCCTGCTTTGAATGATGAAGCAGAAACCTCTACATACCAGTAATACCTGAAATGGTCCATTTGAGGTGTACTGCACTTGTCCTTGCTTCCACTGCGACTGTGACGTGCTTTGGGTTTTTCTCCTGAGCCAGCGCAATCTTCGTCCCCTGCCATTTCCTTTCTCCAACACATACAACCGCAATTCTCCCATCGGATCTGGCAGCCCTTGCGAGTACATACTGTACCAGAAGGAGACGCACGTCAATCCCTTTCCCCTGATCCAGGGCGATCGTATCCTGGCCGCGTCGCCTTCAACCTGTGGAAATGATGTTTCAGCGTAGGCGTAAGCGCCCTGCGTGCTCGTATGATCTCCGTTGGGTCCAGTTCGAAAGCTCGGCGTATTGCCGTGCAGTCGCATCCAGTCAAAATCATCCGCGTATTGCCGATACTTGAGAGCTTCGGCGGGAAGATTGAGGGATACTTTGTAATCTTGGGTCCAACCGCACCAGTCTCGATCGAAGCTACAGATGTGGGGATTTGCAGCGGAATCGGTAGGTTTCGGAGGGTTCGTTGGAACTGTAATAAATGAACAATTCACCAGCGACAACCAAACCATCAAACCTCTGCGTTACCAAATTATTATTTTTGCGAAATTCTTATTGAGCAGAAATAATATTGGTAATAGGTTTGGCTTACTGAGACACTTGTACAGCTTATTCAGCTTGTAAATATCTGTGGGACTGAATCCCCTTCGCTGGCCTATGATCGCTCCTTGTCTTTTGGGCAGGATCGTGTATGCGTTGCCAGAGCTGTTGATACTGAAGGACAGGTTGCCATAGTGCATAACGGAACCATAATCGTATTGAGCTCCCAGAGTTGCGACATGGTTGACGGAGTATTTGAGGAAATTGTGCCGTTTGTCTATAAATAAATAAGTAGGCCTAAATAAATATAAATAAATAAATAAATAAATAAATAAATAAATAAATAAATAAATAAATAAATAAATAAATAAATAAATAAATAAATAAATAAATAAATAAATGAAGGGGAAAACCTGGAAGAATGTTGTTCCAGTAAATGTTGATGTAGTTGTCCCTGTCAGTTCTGCTTTGTTCGTGGTAGAAGCCGCTGGCATGCATCATCTCATGCTGTGCAATGCCCTTGATGACGCAAGTTCCGCCTCCTGATGGCCTCTCCAGCGACAGATACTGCTTGCCTTGTTTCAGACATCCAATGTACGACCAACATCTTCAACAGGAAGTAAGGATTACTTTATTTTCTGATAAACAGGACGCAAAAAAAAGAAATAATATAATATGGAAAAAATCAATAAAGGAATACCCGATATCGCTGAATATTTCCACGTAATCCTTCTCCGTGGTTCTTGGCACCCAACGAATGCAAGTGTATCGGGAATATTCGCGCATGGCCATGTGGAGTACTTCCAATTCAAACTCATCTGTGATGTGCAGTTGAGTTTTTTATGTGAACTTTTGGTTTTTCATAATGCACTAATGTTAGGTATGTAGGCCATAATAATTATGATGTATTAGTTGATTTTATACTGTAGCGAGAAAAGGGTGAGATGGTGAAGGGTATGGTTGCGTTGGGCCATCGATATTGCTCTCCTCTGATGGCGTTCAGATCAGAAATGGCACTTGTGATGGGCGGCTTTTCGCCCTAAAGTTAGGCCCCAATATTACTGATTTTTGTAGCCGAATAAGTATTCCAGCCTCCAGTATAAAGATATTGAAAAATCTTACCGGTCTAAGCTTGATATCACCCTCGAATAAATTTGGCTTCTGCTCATACCAGAGAAATTTCCAATTATCTGAAACTATCTTCCACATACAATCCAAAGCCAAAGCCGTACGAATACAATACAAACCAATACAATACAATACAATACAATACAATACAATACAATACAATACAATACAATACAATACAATACAATACAATACAATACAATACAATACAATACATACAATCCAAATCCAAAGCCGCACGAATACGTAATATGTTCATTGCTAAGCAAACCTAAGCATACGTCCACTGCTAAGCCTATGTCATTGCTAAGCAAACCTAAGCATACGTCCACTGCTAAGCCTATGTCCATTCCTAAGCCTAAGCCTAAGCTATGTCCATAGCTATGCATAAGCCTATGTCCATTCCTAAGCTTAAGCCTACAGTATGTCCATAGCTAAGCCTAAGCCTATGTCCATTGCTAGCCAATGCATATGTCCATTCCTAAGCCTAAGCCTAAGCCTATGTCCATGGCTAAGCCTAAGCCTATGTCCATAGCTAAGCCTAAGCCTATGTCCATGGCTAAGCCTCAGCGTAAGCCTATGTCCATAGGTAAGCCTAAGCCTATGTCCCAGCTAAGCCTAAGCCTAAGTCTATTACTAAGCCTAAGCCTATGCCCATTCCTAAGCCTAAGCCTAAGCCTATGTCCATAGCTAAGCCTAAGATGTCCATAGCTAAGCCTAAGCTTATGTCCATTCCTAAGCCTAAGCCTATGTCCATGGCTAAGCCTAAGCCTAAGCCTATGTCCATAGCTAAGCCTATGTCCATTCCTAAGCCTAAGCCTAAGCCTATGTCCATAGCTAAGCCTAAGATGTCCATAGCTAAGCCTAAGCCTATGTCCATTCCTAAGCCTAAGCCTATGTCCATGGCTAAGCCTAAGCCTAAGCCTATGTCCATAGCTAAGCCTAAGCCTATGTCCATAGCTAAGCCTAAGCCTAAGCCTATGTCCATAGCTAAGCCTAAGCCTATGTCCATGGCTAAGACTAAGCCTAAGCCTATGTCCATAGCTAAGCCTAAGCCTATGTCCAAGCTAAGCCTAAGCCTAAGTCTATTACGTCTATTACTAAGCCTAAGTCTATTACTAAGCCTAAGCCTATGTCCATTCCTAAGCCTAAGCCTAAGCCTATGTCCATAGCTAAGCCTAAGCCTATGTCCATAGCTAAGCCTAAGCCTATGTCCATGGCTAAGCCTAAGCCTATGTCCACGGCTAAGCCTAAGCCTATGTCCATAGCTAAGCCTAAGATGTCCATAGCTCATCCTAAGCCAATGTCCATTCCTAAGTCTAAGCCTATGTCCATGGCTAAGCCTATGTCCATTCCTAAGCCTAAGCCTATGTCCATGGCTAAGCCTAAGCCTAAGCCTATGTCCATTCCAAAGCCTAAGCCTATGTCCATGGCTAAGACTAAGCCTAAGCCTATGTCCATAGCTAAGCCTAAGCCTATGTCCAAGCTAAGCCTAAGCCTAAGTCTATTCGTCTATTACTAAGCCTAAGTCTATTACTAAGCCTAAGCCTATGTCCATTCCTAAGCCTAAGCCTAAGCCTATGTCCATAGCTAAGCCTAAGCCTAAGTCTATTACTAAGCCTAAGCCTACTATATCCATAGCTAAGCCTAAGCCTATGTCCATTCCTAAGCCTAAGCCTAAGCCTATGTCCATAGCTAAGCCTAGCCTAAGCCTTTGTACATTGCTAAGCCTAAGTCTATGTCCATTGCTAAGCCTAAACGTATGTATGTGTATGATGTCGACTGCTAGCCTAAGCCTACGTCCAATGCTACGTAAATTTCACTACTTGTCTGTTCCTTTGCTCTTTGTTTCTTGCCATCTTCTTTATAAATACATGAATACCTTCTGGTTCAAAGTGACCCAAACGGTCATTTTCTTCTGGTACAACTTTGGCAACTTCACTCCAAGCAATTTGTGCAATAGAAATTACGAACGTCCATTGAATTTTGCACAACAATGTCATTCTTCCCGATGTGAACAATTGTATATTTGAAACATCTCTTCATCACCTCCGCATCACGTACTGCTATAGCAAACGGTAGCCTTATCACAAAAGTAAAGAATAAAAAAATAAACATTGCTTTCACACAAGACCTTGCGTAGCTTGCATAGTTGCATAATGTACTTAGCTACATACTGTACGTACGTTACGTAGACATACATAAGTTCAGCTTCATTGCGGTTCATCACAATGTCATGTAAGCAGAAGCACACATACACACATGTAAACGGCCATGCCACACATGCAATATAACCGGCCATAGCTCAAGTGCCAGCAGCTGTCGACTGTCGACAAGTGGCTCATCAGTACGTAAAGTAAAGCATGAACTCCTCAAATTTCCTATAGGCTGCCACAATTACAATTCAAAGGAATGATGACGGTGTGAAAGATATGAGCAAATTGCTGATGATCTTATCTATTCTCATTTGGCCACTTTTCATTTTGCATATTGCTGAAAACCTGCTTTTCTTTTACTGTGTCATTTGCTTGTACGATCCGTTAACCCAGCCGTCTTTCTTGACGTTTTGCTCACTGTCCACTCTCAGAGGCGTCAGTACTCTTCTCCACAGATGTTTCTTGTAGTAGAAGAATAGGAACGCCAGACAAATCAGCAGTAGCAGAGAGTGCAGAATGGCCAGGATTAAGGATACAGAACAAGCCACGTTCTGAGTCAAGCAGAAAGCAAGAAAGTGTCCTTCGTCTTCCTCCTCCTTCAAATTCTGGAACTTTTGCAGAGTTTCCCCATCCGCAAGAGTTTCCGGCGGTTCAGGTTTTAGCTGCGCCAGCAATTCCGGAAATCTGAGAGGCCGATTAGCGTCCCTGTTCGGTGACGGAGACGTTCCTGTTCCCTGGAGCAGCTTTGGCATGCGACTAACCGACGACTTTATGAGAGATCCCAGCGAACCGTCTTCCATCACAACGTTCCCCGTGGAAATGGAGTACTGCACCTCGGAAAGCACCACCGCGTTGCCGCGCTGACTTGCCAACTCAGATGTTTGAGGTTTCACCGCAGCTCTTCTAGTCCGTCGTTCGCCGCTGCTCAGGTGAATGGTGCAACTCTATACCACAAATCCCACACTACTTACATTTTATGCCGGAAAATTTGGTTCAGCTTCGTCCTATAATAGTTTTGCCTCTATACCGATTCGTAGCATAGGCCGACGCAAGGCCTGACAAGGGCTTTGTAGAATATTTCCGTGGAGTCCGGAAATCCACCGAATCGAATTCTGGCGCGAATTCGTCCGTCTTCCGACTCCAGAAAACTGACGTCTCTGTGGACGGGGCAACCGTTGTGATCGTACAGCTGAATTTGTCGCTTTTCCGCCAGATCGCTTGCATAGACGTTGGTGACTTCAAAATCTTGCTCAGTTCCGTCTGAAAATTTCATAATTCCACCGCTATCGAAAAGAGATACGCGTATCCGAATTTGCCCCAAAGAAAAGGGGGAAAAAGTGGAAGAAGAAGATTTGCTTTACTATTTTTCTTCAGCTCGGATGGGTCGAGATAGGTGATCTCCAGAAATCCAATCTCTCCCACGTTCACTTTTGCGGCCGGACTACGAGCAGCATCCAGAACTTCGAGTCGAAATTTCGGTCCCAAAACCACCGGACGGGCTGCAGTCACAAGAACCGGGTCATGGCGTTGTCTAAAATTTTGGACATTTACCAATTCTGACAGCTTTAGCTTTTTCCAATTTTTTATGTGCAGCTTCTTATGCATCTGCTAGACTATATTTCTACAGTATGTACATATATGTAGGCTACGTACAACGGGATGTAACCTAAGCTAATCTGCATGTGTAACTGTACTGTACGTACACGTAATGTATGCAAGGTGCAGCCTTTTTCTGATTTACATGAGATTTTGAGATCGTTCTCCGTACACGTCCAGCCTGTAGGAGACCTCCAGGTCTTCTCCGTCGTAAATTCGACAAATAACTTGAATCAGTTTATCCCTGACCGTGACCAACGGCGTCGCGCCGTCCTTCATAAATACCACGTTCGTGTACGTGCCCCAGGCCTAAACAGCACGGCGTAATTCGTGTAAAAAGAAAAAAGTCATCCGTCACTCGCAATTACGCGCCTTCCTGCAAGAACTGCGTTCGTTCAGGCGCAAAAAGATTAGTGAACTTTCTTATCTATCTATCTAATCTGAGCGACAGAGATCGATCAAATCAAAACCTCACAGATTTCTTGGTGCCGCATCCGTCGTATGGTATCTCCGCCTGCAAAAGAAGAGCACACAAATTTTCGCACGCCGTTCATTCATTCAAACTTTACATACCTACGAACAGTACGAAAACGTACGTACAGAGAGGTACGGTACAGCCAGACATACGTACTAATAGTGAGAAGGGGAAGGAAAACGGGCGGGGAAAAGTTCAAGGCCTCTCCCGCCCCCAAAACGACCATTTTGTACGTACCCAGTCGGGGGCCATGGCAATGGCACTCATTTATCACAGTATTATTTTATTTTGTTTCAAAAAACCGCGCTTCACAGCGACGGCGGTCAGACCGTATACGTGGACGACGGCGTCCGGCTCGACTCACCTGAAAGGAGTAAGCGTCTGCAACGTGAACACCGCAAGATTTGTCGCTTTTCGATTGCAAATTGCCACTGAACAGCTTTACAGAATCCGTACGAACGAGCATGGCGTGGTGCTTGCACTTGAGCTCAACTCAAACAACAAGAATCAGTTTTTCTTTAGCCGGATAGTATTCAGAATATCAAGAACACGTACCGCACTCGCACTGTAGGATGGAATTTTGGGACAGGCGCGTACAAATGGGGAATTTTCGCTTGCTGGGCAGGACGAAAGAGACAGGCGGATGCGTCGATTAAACATGGTGAGACTACTATCTGGTGGGTCATTCCTGACTGATCAGTTGCGGCTACCGCGTTCCACCTGTATCCATTGAGCCGCGGCTTCACGGCCCCGGCTCAAAAGAGATAGGTGGAACAGGCTTGGTCAGCTAGGTAGTTCTTTCCTGGTCTTTCGGTGCGGCCACCAAACGACCAGTAGTCTCCACCATGTTTGTGCGGTGGAACAGCTGAATAAGTATGTGTTTCACATAGGTACAATTCACTCATTTCAATAGCGATACAATACTGTAGGTACTTTATGTTGGGAATGGGATACCATGGTAGTATGGGACCTTCCAAACCTACGTACATAGTGTCTCGTCCCGTCTGGTTCCTGGTTCTGTCGCTATGTACTCGGTTTGACTGGTGGCAGAAACTGCATACCGTATTTACCGGTGCATAACCCCCAATGCATAGCCCCCTATACATAGCCCCATATTGGCAGAACATAAAAAATGTCCCATGCATAGCCCCCTATGCATAGCTCTATATAGGACCTATCAATTTTACCGGTAACTACGGTATTATGCTTACAGTGGTAGCAGGCATCCAGGTCGCCCATTTCGAGATCGGCATTTTTCAGCTTGAGGCTCCGCTGGCGCGTCTTGCGATCCGCGTGCACTGCGACCAGACTGCGCCAAGCGTTGTGGCTGAGCAGGCAGACGGCTTCGCGCTTGATGAATGTGTAGGATCTGCAGGCGGAGTGGGTCCAGGCTAAGCAGGCCTCTTCGCACTCCTCCCTGCTCCTCACTGCAGTCACCCTGGCGTCGTACATGTGCGGCATCCCTTCGCTCTTCATGTGGAAAAATTGGCACTTCATGTCGCTGCGTCGACGCCGACCGCCGTAACCACCGTCCTCCGCGCCTGAAGATTTTTGAAAAGCACATCGATATAGGGCGCTGTGGGGTAAACCCGGACACCTCAGCTTTTCTGAACTTGCCGCTTTAGCAAATGATCAACAATGGTGCTCATTTGAAAGCAGGAGAGTGCAAGGAATCGATTGGTAGACTACTTGTCTCAATCGGTCGTATGGTTGCTGAGATATAGTAGTAGGTGACCGTGTCCGGGTTTACCCCCGTGCCCGGGTTTACCCTACAGTACCCTATAACAACAGCCAAAAAAGAAATACTATTGGGCGGTCAGTCCGTTTTGCTTTGCATACTAAGCTGCCGGGCAAATTTTTGTGTTGTGTTGTGTAACCAATGAATTTACTGGAGGGCAGTAAATTGGCAAGTAATTTGCAAAATTTCGTGGCGACCTTGGCCGGAATGCAAGAATACTATTGTGTAATAAAATTATACGACTCACTGCGCTCAAATGTCAACGGTCCCTCGTTTATGACCGCTTTTTGTCCTGTCGTCGCATTGCAGAATTTCGGAGGTGCGCAAGGTTGCGAAGTCGCGTCACACGCAAACCGTCTGATCTGATGTAACCTCGCCAGTAGCGTCAAAACAGACAGTAATTGAAATAAAGACAATATTTATTGGATTGTATGCAAAAGTTTTTTGCCACAAAAATAATTAATAGTACGCGAAATAAAAAAGCAAGGTGGGTCGCGAACACGAAAAGGCCTGCGCGTGCACACGAATTTTTTCCGTGAATATTTGCCACGGAAAGGAGCAATAAATCACGCAAAACTTCTGATCTCCACGAACCTATGTATGTATGGGCGTACATTACATTACACACAGAACAACATCGGCAATAAAATGATGGATACAGAAAAAAGTTGCAGGCGATGAAGAACTTACGAGTTTCGCAGTTGTTTTCGTACATATTCCAGTCGGCGTCCCGGTGAAAATGTTCGTCAAAAATCCTCACAGAATGACGACTGATCCGCGATATTCGGCAGGCTTTTGTCCTCACATTGACGAAAGCGGAGTGACAGTCGGCGCGTTTTTGGCATTCCACAAGACACTCTTCATCCGTAACCAGTCGCTTCACAGTTCTGCTGACAAATTCACCAGTTTTAATGCCGACACCTCTTATCAGCTCGAATGACCAGGTTTTATCACAGAGAGGCTCAACTGAAAAAATTAACACACTCCCAGTATTCAGCCTAAAGCTACCATCTACTGTATGTAGTATGTACACGTAGGCAAAGGCTTTTTGTTGGGAATTTGGGAAACACGAAATTGCTTGGGTTAGTTGGGCGCTTACAAGTTGGCAAGCAAATTTCTTTGGCGTAGTACATGGAATCCTCTTGATTTTCGCGTAGTTCCCTTTCTGAGCTGGGCGCTTCAAGCAGATCGCAGAGTGCCTGCTTTTTCCGGCGTCTAAAGTTCACCGCTTTACACCTGACAGCTCTTTGCTTGCATGCTAACAGGCAGTCTTCCAACGAGTTTATTGTTATCGTTGACACGATGGAGGCATTGGCCTGTTTATCAGCTTGAATTATGAAAGTTTTCTGGCCTATGCAATCAGTTTGGCCGTGTGCTACTTGGTAAAAGCAGAATGATAAGCTCAGCAGCCGCAGCAGTGGCTTCATGACACACCGTGAAGTTGATGCTTCAGCCGAATTTAGTCAGGCTCTTGAATTCTAGCTGCAGCAGGTGGCAATAAATGACGCTGGACCTCCATAGCGGCCAGTGGAAAGGAAGTGCATTCTACATCTCGAATCGCAGGAAATCACAGAAAACCAGGTGAAGAAGTGATGCAAGATGCAGGAATTGGCGGAAAATTGGTGATGATGAAGACTAAGAACGACGCGGTCTGAAGTGGAGGCGAGAAAGTTTTTAAAACCTTCCAATCTCAGTCGAGAGACGCAGGAACTAAGGCGGAACTGAGTAGTGGACGCTGTTGTTCATAATGTAGGTAAGGCTTCTTGGATTACGCTGATCTACTCGCCTCCATTAGTTCCTCATACACATTACATACGCGTCAGACCGCGACTAAATCGATCGAAGAAAGAGGTTTTTTTGCTGCCGCGTCTTTGATTCAAGAAAGTGGGAGTAATTTTTCTCCAAAGCGATTCGAAAGTGGCGGATTTCGTCGTCAAGTTTTCAGGAAGGAGGGATTTTTCTCCCCCAGATCTTTTCGCGGTCGATCTGTGACGCAATGATTAGTATTATCTGTTGTGTGCGTGTATGTAGTGCAGGGGAGTTGACACTGTTTCAGAGGCGGGCAGTCAGGTGTCGCCGAGGTGAAATTTCTTCAAAAAGGAAAAGTGTCACCCTGATTCAAAAATGTGCAGAAAGAGCCACGCGCGCATTCGCAATAATGTGGAAGCAGATTGGCCATCAACGGCTGAACAATGTACGATGGATACGCGATACGTACGTACGTTAGCAGTCGTGGCGGTACAGTAGGTAGGTGAGTGCTGACCAATGCCAAGGTCATTCCTCTCTGTCCTCCTATTACGCTCTCTGTCACACTATGCCGACAAGAGACATGCGGAAGCAAAAACTGGGGCCCACGGATGCCCAAAAATTAGAAAGCTGCAGTGTCGCCCGTCACACGAACACGCAGGGATGTGGATTTATCGCGCACTTTTCTAAACCGACCACGGCGCAACTCGGGAAGTGTTTTAAGAGATGAGAAACGTGTCCTTGGCAGGCGACCCTCCTGCCAGGCGAGGTCGAGCAGGATCGATTATTACGCAACTCACTTTCTCTCACAAACCAACCGCCTCCTTCTACATATTGCGTCAAGTTTAGTGAGGTTGAGGCGAAATTACACCTTTCTCGCGCGGGAAAACACCGATATCCTGAACCAGAGCGATGGGATGAAGGGAATATTAGTATATGGTCATCAATCGAAGAAGCAAATCGCTGGCCTGCATCTAGAAATTGGTTTCTTCTTTAGACAAAGTTACAAGCAAACAAAGTTTGTCTAGCGGTCGTGGTCGACAAATCATCAGAAGTTCTGCCACTGGAAAAGCACGAAAATGAAAAAAATATTTTTACAAAGTGCATAATTTTAGCGTCGACTTTTCTCCGAAACTGAAATAAAGTTTAGGGCAACAAGTGTCCATCAGCTGACGAAAAAGGAGGAAGGCGCGACCTCCATGTCCATCTGCTGGGGCTGGGGGCCAAGGCAACAAGGCAAGGCAGTAGACCCCATGATGAGCGTTGAACCATAACCGTGAAATAATATTGCGCGAAATATCGACAAACGACGACGAAATATGGCGGCAGGCCCTGAATCCTTGAAGAGAGAGAGGAGGAGGCATGACAAGTATTGAATATCCATCCAGGATAATCACGCCTCTATGGCACCTCTTTCAATATCATAAATTGTTGAAGGAACTTCATATTCATGTGCGAGTACAGGTGGAAGAGAGCGCTCCAGGTGGACAGATGGACAAAGGACAGGACGAACGAAAATGAGAGTGGATGGATATTATCGCCATCTATAGTTGTGTATGATGTACGTACATACAAATGTAATCTGTATAACAGGAATGGAGCGCTAAAATATCAACAAATATGAATGCAGGGTACTGTGGGGTAAACTCGGCCACCAAAGCGCCTTTTGTTGTTTTAGCAAACGATGAGCCAAATAGCTCATTTGAAAGCGGAGAGTTCACGTCATCGGTCCATTGGTTGCTGAGAGATATGCGGCCCTGCCTGATTTTCTATGGCCGGGTTTACCCCATAGTACCCTAATGAAAACAAAAGCCATCATAACAACTACCGTATCCATATTCATAGCATAACTCGAAATGTGCAACAACCGTTGGACTCCATTGTCATGCTTTGTTTAATTATTATGTCATCATCATAAAGAATAGAACGAAACAACAAAGATGCAGCACCATTGTATCAGATAAAGCAAAACATGAGCGACGCAAAGACAAATCAAAGCTACAACTACGTAGTACATACATAAGGACTGCAAAGCTCAATTCAAGCATCAATTGCTTGTGCAGTTGCAGCTGTCTTGGTCTTCTTTCTTCCAACTTGCTTTCCGTACAGCCAAAGAATGATGCCGAGTAAACCAAGTACTGAGACTCCCACAAATGCAGCGGCCAGAACGACGAGAGCATACAGAAATGGGCCGACGGTAGGCACAGCATTCTTCCTACCGAAGAAAGAGTTGCTTCTTTGCAGCTCATCTGCAAAAAGACATCACGTTATGCTTAGCTTACTATGCTTTCAAAATTTACTAAAGAAAGAAGCCTCAATGGTGCGCTTCAGACGTGAACTCCGAATTCGGAGCCCTGACTACGCTTCAACATGTAAAATCTCCGAGTTCGCACCGAACTCGCTCCGTTTTTCGGAACGTGCCTGTGAACAACCGAGTTTGTAATTCGAAGACGTGTGCGAGTAATTGACGTTCGTTTCGGTCTTTCCAAACTCGGAGCGAACTCGCTCGAAGCAAACTCGGAGCACGTCTGAAGCGCACCAATGAGATGAGTATCTTTCTACTACCAGAACTGTCATTTTCCTCCGATTCTGTAATGTTCGACATCAAATTCGTCAGCGGTAGTTCCATCAGAAATTCGCCATGAACTCGACGAGATCCAAAAGTTTCTACCGACGCGACCGCAGCTCGTTTCTTCTTCCCAAACGAGCGAACACTTTGGCCATTCTTGTCGATGCATGACGCCTATTAATACAAAAGCAGCGAGTGAAACCAGACTCGTACCTATTTGCTCAAGCTGTTCATGCACGTATGCATGCGGTTGCTGAATACGCGTAGAATAGAAAATGTAGCACGTGCCATACAGGCTCGCAAGTGCCGAAGCAAAAGTTGACATTGCAGTTCAGATTCACTTTGTTCTCATCTTCGAACCGAAAACCCCGGAACGCAGCACGAACTATGCGCTCGTTGGAGTCGGGTTTGATGGAGAACCCTTCGAACACGTTGGTGTCAGTTGGACATCTGAAACATAGAGCAACACTACGTAATGTACTCTCTGTGTAAATTGATTGAAGACTGCGTTGTAGAGCGCTTCTCTGGAAATGCACCATACGCACCTTTTTTTATGGTCCAGAAGCCGTTTTCCAAACATATTGAGACTTCCGCATTACGTTGCTGACCAGTTTAAAATTTAACCCCTCCTGTATGCTGAGATATGGCTGCTGGTAGGCCCAAATGCCCCCTTTGTGCCAGCCACTTTTTTCAAAAGTTCTTCACATCATTCTACTCCATTTTCTTCGCTGATTTCGGTTTTGGGCATGCCCCTTCAATATTTTGATGAATACACCACCAAAATTGACGAAAATGATCAAAATAGCCAAAATTACCCCTTTTTGGTCTATATCATGCCATATTCATCAAAATATCGAAGGGGCATGCCCAAAACCGAAATCAGCGAAGAAAATGGAGTAGAATGATGTGAAGAACTTTTGAAAAAAGTGGCTGGCACAAAGGGGGCATTTGGGCCTACCAGCAGCCATATCTCAGCATACAGGAGGGGTTAAATTTTAAACTGGTCAGCAACGTAATGCGGAAGTCTCAATATGTTTGGAAAACGGCTTCTGGACCATAAAAAAGGTGCGTATGGTGCATTTCCAGAGAAGCGCTCTACAGCATTAGTCTTCAATCAATTTACACAGAGAGTACAGTATGGCTGGCTACAGGGTTACGGTGTTATCAAACCAAAATGCGATGCTGCTGCTTTCCTTACCCTGCACTGTCAATGAGCACCATGCCATCTTCACCACTAAATGCCTCACAATCAGTGACGAACAGTGAATATTCGGGTATCCCACCTGTTAACAAAGCAAGCACGTATGTGTAGGCTATACGTAGTCTCGACAAAATCATAAAATCAGCTAAGCAATTGGAGAATAGAGACCATTTTACGGTCAGCGCATCTGCCACTTGGGATGGCTATTACATTACACGGTACTGTTCCATACCTAGTTTGCATGTCAAGGTCTAAGACCACAGACCACAGCTTTGTGGTTAATTTGCCAGAAAATTACTCAGGTTTACCAGAAAACTACTCAGGTTGTGGGTGGCCTAACCATGGTTACTTACGGAGCGGAATGTGGGAATGTATTGCAGTAAGTGTATGTAGGTACGGTATGTATGTCTGCGTGTTGCATGTATGTACGTATTGTACAGTACTTGGAGTTAGCTACACGCTATTCTAGCTTTTCATTACCATCTTCGGGCTTGAGCACAACTTCTGCGTACAAGGTTTCGTCCAGCTCTGCATTGGTAATGGCCTCGTGCTGCACGTTGACGATGCGGAGAAAGGCCTCGGGTGGAGCAGCGTCCCCTCCCTGGATGATCACTGGAGATGGGGGCGGTGTGGGCTCACTAGAAAGAGCAATATTCTAGTGCAATTTACGGGGACAAGAAATAAGGGAAGCACACTTTTATGTACTGAATATACTGTGACGTGCCGCGTTCCCTATGGCGATAGCTGGGCCCCGAAAAGGGGGGAGAGAAATAAAGGACCGAACGGGAATCGAACCCGCTACCCTCGATCACAGCTGTGGACTTAGGCACACGACCACGTGCCGGCCCAGGAACAGATGGCTGAACTCGCCTTACATACCTAGAACCAGTTTACGTATACACTACTGGCCTCGGACGCTATTGCCCGCAATACGTACGCAGTACGTTACAGCACATTACACGTTCACAGTACATGTGTTCGTTCAGCGTTCAGCATGTGTACGTACAGTCCGCTCAGTATGTGGCAGGCTTACACAAGCTCCACAAGGTCCGTGACGTTGGATTCCAAGGTAATAAAGGAGCAACGCACTCGGAACATGCGGTCCATTCCTGTCATTAGTCGATCGTGATAGCGCATGATCAGAGTGGTGCTGAATAAGATGGGATTATCGCCCTATAAAACGCCCTACATATGAACAAACTTATTCCTTCTATATTTCTGCAAAAGAGCCTTTACTCGGCAGTACTACGTATGCATGCACAGTAGGTCTACGTACACGTAATTACGTACAATACATACGTAACAGAAGGCTATAGACTGACCTCCTCCACAATGGCACAGGTGCGTCTTCTGTCTCGTTCCAAGGGAATGGAGAGCTTGAATCGGAACTGATCGATGACATCGAAGACGCAGTCCTCCTCCTTCTCCGCCTCAGCCGCGTACACTTTACCCGCGAAGGCGCGATTCGACACAAACGTCACCTGCATCTCAGAGGTGGTACAGAACACGGAGGCTGCAATGCAACAGATTACCATACGGCTATTCGCTTGCTACAGATCGCGTACTGGCAGAAAGAGTAACAGGGTATCACGGGGTAAACCCGACCGGCTTTATGGTGGGGTAAACACGGTCACCCACCCACGTAGAAAGAACGGCCTTCAGTACTACGTAGGTGGTCGGGTTCACTACCACAGTAGTACCCCAACACTACAGAGCCAGCCGTACGCGCATTTACGTACGTTCAAAACGGTGCACGTAAACCCGAGCTGAACGTTCTCCTTGGATGGCCGAGTTTACGCAATCAGTACAGTGTATCTTGGCCGGGTGTTTACCCCAATTTTCCCCATTTATGTACACGCAGTATTCCAGAATATGTACGAGCAGAGCAGTAGAGTTAACTCACTCTCAACACACTCCGCTCTCTGATTGTAGGCGGCGGGAGGTGGGGCGAAGCCGGAGACGGGCGCCGAGCGCAGCGAGAACGTGTCCTCCGGCGTCAGGCTGCAGACCAGATCTGCGGCGTCCCAGACGAATCCGCGGCACACGAACGAGTCCAACTGGACGCAGCGGTTGAGACACTCCGCCTCCGAGTCCACGTCGCCCTGACGCAGCCATGTGTAACTGGCGACGGCCTGCCCGTTCACTTGCGTGAAATCACAGCCGGATTTGATCTCTGCATAAATGTTGATTGAAAGGTCAATCGGGTAGGGGGTTAAAGGGCAGGGTAAAGTCGGTTACTAAAGTCGATCGGCAGGGTAAAGTCGGTAAAATCACGGTGAGTTTGAGTATTGGTGCGCTTCAGACGTGAACTCCGAATTCGGAGCCCTGACTATGCTTCAACATGTAAAATCTCCGAGTTCGCTTCGAACTTGCTCCGTTTTTCGGAACGTGCGTGGAAACAACCGAGTTTGTAATTCGATGACGTACGAGTAATTGACGTTTGTTTCGGTTCAAAACGAAGCCTTTCCAAACTCGGAGCGAACTCGCTCGGAAGAAACTCGGAGCACGTCTGAAAGTGCACCATTGTCTTGCATGTCAGCATTCCCAAGCTCCCAAAGCGCGAAATTTTTCTCACGTGTTCACACGTGGTGAGTTTCAATCTCTCCGGTGAATTCACCGGCCTCCCTATGTTTCATCACAAACGTACGTGGTGAGTTTCAAACTCTCCGGTGAATTCACCGCCTCCCTATGTTTCATCGGCGTTTACTCACAACGTGTGTGGCGCACTACTCACTCACCGATGCCGCAGACGTGTTCCATGTAGACGTCGAAGGCCTGGGTGCGATGGAAGCTGGCGGGTTGTGAGCGGCGCGTGTGTCGACTCAGCTCGCAGGTGCGCGTGAGCGACTCGTAGGTGGCGGAGCGACAGCGGAAGCTCGTCTCCGTCGCGCAGCGCGCCATGCACTCCTCCTTGGACGTCACGTGACTCACGCGGTCCACGGAGCGCAGACGCCAGCCCGGCACGTTGTCCAACTCCCACGCGGACACGCTCCCACACTTCTCCATCCCTGCCACACACATGCCACAGACACATACAAGCAGGTACATACATACATACATCGGCACGGTTTCAAGGGTGAGGGTATGTCAGTGAGGTTATGCAGGAGCTAAAACCTGGGGCTGCCGCATACCCCAGGAAAAATTTTTTTCCTAACATACCCCCAGAATTTTCAACATACCGCCAGAAAAAATTCGCTGCATACCCCAGATTTTCAACACACCCCTGTCGTCTACAACAGTTACCTATACGCAATCGATCAATTACACCAGGTAGACACATACGTATGTAACACATAACCAATGCTACAACAACACCTTGGATGCAATATCTGCGAAAAGCTGCTTTGCCGGCGGCCGGTTGGAGCCAGTTGCGAATGAAGTGCTCTCCACTGAATGGCACAGACATGTCATAGAGGACGCAGAGGACGATATCCGAGGATGGCTGCTGACTCATATCCAGCACGAAGCCACCGCACTGTGAATCCGCTGCAAGGCAAACACAGAAAATAGGTATCATCGTACAAACTATCAGTTTACCACTCAGTGGACTGGCAGAACGAATTGGAACAGCGGTACAAGCGTACAAACCTACAGTACCTAATCATCAGCAATAATTACTAATCATTTGTAATCTTTACGTGCCGCGTTCCGTATGGCGATAGTCGAGCCTCGAGGGGGGGGGGGGGGGGGGGGAGAGAAATACGTACATAGGACTGAACGGAAATAGAACCCGCTACCCTCGGAAACAGCTGTGGTGTGTGGACTTAGGCACACCACCAGGTGCAGGTCCGGGGACAAATGGCTAAACTAGCCTTACATACCTTGAACTGGTTTATCTACACTATTGGCCTCGGACGCTATTGCCATACGTAAGTACGCAGTACGTACCATTAGTAACCATTACTAATCATTACCAAGAGCTCTTGTAATTACTAGCTTCCTGCATGTAAGTACGTACAATACATTGCCTTGTGCTGCTTTTTTTAGGCGCTTACAGTTGCAGTCGTCCATGCACTCAGCAAACACATCCCTGTCCAGTTCTTGCAGGAGACGGCTGGTGCGAAGCTGAGCTTCGCTTCTCTCCGGCTTGATCTCATAGCCCAGGTAGCGTTCGGCAGTATCACAGCCTTCAACAACAAATGCAAAACACACGCTTCATTTTACCACATACCGCACCAAGGCGTCATTGTTGTCAACGAGTCGCCCAACTGTTGTTGTCGACCGACAATCCCCATATATAATAGGTTGGGTGACTTATTGACAACAATGACGCCATGGTGCGGTATGTGTTAAAAAAGCATAACCCAACACCGGCTGATCGCAACTATATGAAGATAAAATTATTGAGCACCCAGCGTAATATTCTACCGTAGGGAGGTCAAACAAACTTACTTTGAGCTGTGACGCATCCGTGGAGACAAATCGAAGCCACCAAGACCCACCACAATTTGGTGGCAATTAGGATGTCTTTCATATTCATGCATTCCATAGTGCCAGATGCCAGTAAGAAGTAATTATTCCTTTTATCATGCATCTTTATTACCTATTTATTGCATTCGCAGATCAAAATCTGCTGCTGTTCAAATGCCGCCAGCAAACGCATGCGCAGAATCATTTCGCGCGTAGATGCTCTTGCATGGCAAAATTAGGGCGCGCTCAATCATAAATAGGAGGAGGGATCTACAACTGATGACCTAATACAGCACCAAGCAAAAGTATGTATCGGAAGTGTCAACCAGGCGGGAATGTGAGCGTAAGTAAGTATGCCCCGATTACGGAACGTAATGTATGTATAGTAAACATTGGGATATGGGAACTGGGGGCGCTTATTGTGCAATGAAGGACCACGGAACATTTGTGGTGACAACGACCTTGACTGAGACATCTGCCGGTTGTTATTATGTGCATGCGACACTTTTGCACATACAGTATGTACATAACCCATTGCGCGCGCAATTTAGACGAATTAGGTGCATCCCATTTCAACGTGTAACCCATCACTCTTCATGTCAACACTCAGCCGTGACGCCCCACCCTTTCCTCATCCCTCCCTCCCACACAGAACAAGAGAATACCGACCCTAACCCTCGTGTATCGGGGGCACATAAATTTTTTCGCCGACAAAATAATATCAGTGTTGCGACATTGGGTAAGACCCCAATGTCAACAATAAACGAGCGAAAAAACCAGGCGCAGATTTTGTCGGTATCCCCCAGTTTTATTTTGAAACACACTCGACGATCAAAAGGTTACGATCATAGATAATCGAGACAATCACTTCAGTAACCACACGAAAGTTATACGTAGGCCTATTGTTACAATCACAGATTTGCTTTGGCACCACAAACTAGCCTCCCACGAATTCGCCATACATCCTACAACCAACGACAATACCGTTCTTGAGCCCAACCAGCTCAACGTTATGCATATGCGATGGTAACCGGTAATCCATTGGGTGGGAGTAGGGTACGGTGGGGTAAACCCGGCCACCTTCGGTGCTAAAGGCCGCAATTTCTACGTTTACCCCACCAATAAAACCGACCGGGTTTACCCCATGACCCAGTGTCCGTACAGTCTAGCCACTAAAAGTGTTTGCTATGGAACTCGTCGTGTTGCGCAAAATAGATTCATAAATGCGGATTTCGAGCTTCATGTCCTCCTATTTTGCAGAAGAACCTTCATGCAAACTAGTGTTACGTACTGCGTACGTATGGCAATAGCGTCCGAGGCCAGCAGCAGTGTACGTAAACTAGTTCTAGGTGTGTAAGGCGAGTGTAGCCAAATGTCCCTGGACCGGTCCCTGGTGGGGTTGCCTAAGTCCGCAGCTGTGTCCGAGGGTAGCGGGTTCGTTTCCCGTTCGGTCCTATTTCTCTCTGCCCCCTTTTCGGGGCCCGGCTATCGCCATACGGAACGCGGTACCTCACACTATGCAGGACGACTTGAGTTCCACAACAAACTCTCTCTGGCCAACAATAGAAACAAGTGTACGTATGTACCTCAAAGCTGAGCTGTGCATCCGGTCCAAGCCGTTTCTTCACCAAATCATTGATTTCGTCCGCGATCAGCTCTTGCGTGCTTCCCCTCACGTCGATATAATAGCACTCGCATGCCGCATAGTGTACAGAAATTGCCTAAAACGCAGAAACAACTACCGTATTTACCGGTAGATAACCCCCCCCCAATGCATAACCCCCCCAATGCATACCCCCATATTGGCAAAACATAAAAAATGCCCAATGCATAACCCCCCCCCCCCCCCCCCTATGCATACCCCCATATGTACTGTACAGTACCTGAATCTACCTATGTAAGCTGGTCATATAGTACCCATAGCCACTCCCACACCAAGCTAAGATGCCTATAAGCCTGCTTGGGGGTGTATTGTACTAGAATAACCGTGTTTTGACCTCAATTATGCCCTAAAACACGTGCTTTTGACCTAAAAAATATGCCTCTGCGCACCTCTCAAAAACATAAAAAATGCCCCATGCATAACCCCCCCCCCCCCAATGCATAACCCCCCCCCCCTATGCATACCCCCATATGGGACCTCTCAATTTTTGCATACCCCCATGGGGCTATGCACTAGTATCTTAAAAATGATTTTATATTTTAATTCAAATGAATAAAAATGATGGATTTTCAATCATTTTATTTCATTTGAAATTTTATTTAACCGATACTCCATATGCCTGCCTACTCCATTCATTTATGCGCATGCATGCGCACGAAAAAAAGGAGTTCCAGTACATAGATGCGCATGCATGCGCATTTTTGAAGTGGCGGTCGACTTTTATGCGCACAGTTCCTCATAAATGCGCATGAATGCGCATCTTAGGTACTGGAGCTCCTTTTTTCCATGCGCATGCATGCGCATAAATGAATGGAGTAGGCAGGCATATGGAGTATCGGTTAAAGTCAGTCTAAGGGCGTTTATTTTATCTAAATTCTGTACATTTTAGATAAATCATTTAAATGAAAATTTAAATAAAATATAAAATGATTCGGGCAATATTGAAGTAATTTGAGCCTATACTCGTGATATTTCTCGTCCTTTTTTGTTGGTTCCTGTCATTCTTGCATGAAAACAGAAAATTTCAATGACTATCTGTGACAGTAAAGCTCTGTTTTGGATCTCTAGTTCATAGTTTCTCAATTTTGACTGGAAAAAATGGTCCGACAAAATCATTTTATATTCAAATTAATCTCATTTAAATGACTGTATTTCCCTGTCATTTTATTCAATATTCTATTCAAATTCATCTGCTGAAAAATATTTTATTTTTAATCAAAAATCAGTAAATTTCATCATTTTTAAGATACTACTATGCACCGGTAAATACGGTATTCTACACCATGACGTAAACATGAAATATCAAGAGTCCAAAATATCTGGATATTACAGATATTTATGGACCCTTGGTAGTACGTCAAAGAGGGCTGATAAGCTAGTTTCACTATCTGATGCATATTGTTGAGTGAGAGTAGGTATGTCAATGTCACGTCTTTTGTTCGTCTCTACAATAGGACAAGAAACTCTACCCATGTACGTACAATGGAAAACTAAGCAGAGGCTATTGTAGGCCTATTACTTTTCGAAATCCGTTTGTCTTATTGGCTCCCGATCCGTGAATGAGCAAGGGATGAAAGAAGATCGTGTCGCCTGCATCCATTTCAGCATAGAACAGCTTGTCCTTTTCCGTCTCCGGGTTGAAATTTAGAATGCCGTGGTACATCTTGTTCACTCCACCCTGAACCAACCAACACATTCAAAACTTGAAAGCACAAGGAATGTGGGGCTCTCTACAGCCTAAGATGTAGGGTACTTTGGGGTAAACCCGGACACGGGGGTAAACCCGGACACCTAGCATATCTCAGCAACCATATGACCGTTTGAGACAAGTATTCTACCAATCGATTCCTTGAAGTCTCCTAGAGGAGAGAGCTGAAAGAGCTTTCAAATGAGAGCTACCATCTTCATCATTTGCTGAAGCGCCAAGTTCAGAAAAGCTTAGGTGTCCGGGTTTACCTCGTGTCCGTGTTTACCCCATAGTACCCTACAGGCTAAATGTACGTACAGGCACAGGGGAACATTCCTCTGGCCCTGACCAAAAATTTCTTGGGGAGGGGGCGGTTACCTCTTCTGGCCTAAAAATTTCTGAGGGATAAACGTCAGAGGAACATACTACCCCAAGGAAATTTGAGGCCATACCTCCCACTGCGGGTATCCATGCGATAGGAGCGGTCCCTTGTGAGAGCCAGGCACAACAACCAAACAGCCGTTCTGTCTGTGCACGCGTTCCATCGCTGTCCATGCGCACACAATGCGATCGGCCGGGCGAAAGGGGAAATAGTGCAAATCTTGGTGAAGGGGATGCCGGCTTGTTTTCGTACCTACACAACACACAGAATACAAAACATACGGAAGCTGCATACCAAGAATGCATAAGAAATATTGTTGAATGGTATGCATGTACATACAAACGACATTCACTCGTACCTGGGTCTGGCGGTTTGTTGATCAACATCGTATGCATAGACATCAGGTTAGGACCGCACAAATCTTGAGCCACAGCCACAAGCTGCAAAAAGCACAGAATCTTTGCGTAATAGGCTTTGAAAGTCACGATTGTATGCCTATTTGTTTGGAACATACGTACGTTACTTCGGGAGTGCGACAATAGTCGAAGAAGACATCGTCGTAATTGAAATCTTGGATCTTGTTCACAGCCCGCACCCCGTCTTTGTCGACTAGAGAGATATCTTTCATCACGATAAGACCAGGCGACCGCTCACCACCCGCACAAATCGCTTCGAATCTACGCCTACAAAACGCATTCTTGCCCGCTTATCCACTCTTGACAGGAACGCGCACGAATCGCTTCAAATCTACGTCTTCAAAACTAATATGTACAATTACGCAATCTTGTCCGCCTATCCACTCTTGGTAGACCAGCATTTTATCTGGGTAAGAAAACAACCTGTGTTCGCCTGAAGTCCAGCGTTGTGTACGGGGGGAAAGGCAAATTCTTGGACAGGCCATCCAGGTGTGTAGTTGAATGGTGAGGGCGCGATTCGATTCCCTGACCCTTTTCGGGCCAGACTAAACTATCGCCATGCAAAACGTCAAATCAAAACCCTTTACCGGTATCGGTCCAAGTCCTTCTGGAGCACCATTTTCTTCATGACGAGAAAGCCGTCTCTCTCGAACGCTCTTTTCTGTTCCACGCTCAAAACGCGGCCCGGATGGCTCATATTCAGGTACGGAGGGTCATAAGACGGTCTAGATTCACCCATCGTCACGCAGTGTAAACCAATCAATTCATCTGAAAAAGCTTACATAGCACGCACCACGGATGTCCTGATGATATGATATGATTGAACGTGAACAGTGTGTAATCATGGGCAAACAACAAATATCTCAACCAGCATAAGGACAGTATGTTTGGTCATTGCCCAAAAGGAGCCGATGAAGACTGCAAACAAAGCACTTTTACTTTGGTAAGTACTGTACATGTCATGTGTGCGCACGTAATAACATGCCGGGCTGTGCATGGGCAGAAAGCTTACGCAGAGAATGATGAGACTACAACACCCTATGTAGGTTTCGTTACGTACGTACGAACAAACTACATATTATGCCTCGTTCACATGACAGACGTACGGTTCGTCTGACGTATCTAGGAGTACATGGTCGTTTGCGGTGCCATGTACTCTTTGGTAACGTCGGATGTAGCACGTACACTGGTGCCGCGTTCACAAAACTCCGTACACGTCCGTCCAGTCTCTACGCTCTTTGGTAGAACATCACTCGAATGGAATGGACGTCTTTGTGAACGCGGCACAGCACGTTCGACGTACAACAGTATGTATGTCATGCGCACGGCAACGAGACATCAGTAGATAGACACAAAGAGATTTAACGTACACGTATGGCAATAGCGTCCGAGGCCAGCAGTTGTACGTACGTAAACTAGTTCTAGGTATGTAAGGCGAGTTAGCCATCTGTCCTAAGACCGGTACCTGGTGGTGTGTCAAAGTCCACAGCTGTGTCCGAGGGTGGCGGGTTCGATTCCCGTTCGGTCCTATTGCTCTCCCCCTTTTCGGGGCCCGACAATCGCCATACGGAACGCGGCACGTCACAGAGATTTCCACCACATAATACAGTACTTCGAGCCTAAACACCTCCAAAGCAAAACCTCTAATCAGCTGCGCTGCCTGTAGCTTTCTATGATCACATTGCATCCAACCCTACATGGTACCAAATACTAGTGGGCTACACACGTGGTGAGTAAACTCACGGGGAATTCCCCATAAGTATGCGATGAAGCATAGGGAAGCCGGTAAATTCACCGTGTTTGAAACTCACCGTCGTGTGAACACGTGAGAAAAATTTTGCGCTCGGGAGCAAGTGAGAATGCTCTACACGAAAAATGAAACTCTAAGTTCAAACTCACCGGTGAATTCACCGTGAGTTTACTCACCACGTGTGTAGCCCACTACTGTCTAGTGTTCTCCAACCATGAATTACGATTCCTGAAGCATACGCTGAAGCACATTATCACAAAATCTATGGCAAACTTGCAGCAGGCCTGCCAGACACCCAGCACCATACCATAACCTTACCCTATAACTGCTACAGTCTACGTACGGCACGACCAAGCATTGGGGAATGTACATACAAATCAATAAACTCCTCAGACTAAACTTGCGTAGGATGCTGTGGGGTGAACCTGACCACTTATGCTCCTTCGAACTCACTGTTTCATCAAATGATGAACCACACAGCTAATATGAAAGAGGAGAGCCAAAGAAATCGACTGATAGCGTACTTGTCTAATCGGTCTAATGGTTGCTGAGATACGCAGCCCTGAAGCTTAGGCGGCCGGATTTTACCATGGTCGGATTTACCCCATAGTAACCTACGTAGACGTCATGTATATTATATGGCAATGGCATCAACTATTGAGCACTGCTGGCACTTTTCCAGCAGCAGTAGCCGTCTTTGCAAGTTGCACCTTTGGCATGAGTTGACTACCATCTCCATTCCAGGCTTTCAAAGCCTTGTGAATGACACTTGACTGCCAATCCAGAGAGAGCTCTCTTTTGAGGTAGACTCTGAGTAGTTCTGAGCAGGAAAAATCAGCTGTGGAGAGCGGTGTGGTCTTCTTGTCACTACTTATTGATTCTTGGTTTCCATTTTCCAATAGAAGATCCAGTAGGAAGGAACGGATTGATATCAAGAGTTCCACCGCTACATAGGAAAGAACGCAGAGGGAGCCGCCGATAACGTTGTTCCAAAGTCTGAACAAGTAAGGACGGATAACAACGTGAGTATGTATGGTAGATGCACTACGTAGGGTACTGTGGGGTAAACCCGGCCACCAAAGCTCCTCTGAACTTGCTGTTTCGGCAAATGATGAACCAATACTCATGTTGAAAGAGGAGCATTTTAGTTCAATGAATGGATTGATAAAAATAGGTCTCAATCGGTCCATTGGTTACTCAGATAGGCCTGAAACTTATAGGTGGCCGGATTTTCCCATGACCGGGCTTGCCTCTTAGTACTCTACGTACAGTACGTAATGTATGTACGGCTCACGTAACGGTGTGAAACGGCCCTCTCTGTACCAAATCCACAATACGTCAATATCGTGTGGCGCAGATAGCATGTAAGTATTCGGAAACATACCGCAGAACTGAAGAACATATTGTACAGTACGTACTTTGGTAATACTTCCGCACCGAACACAGCTGCAAAAGCAGTCTTGTACCACATTTTCAACGGAGCAATCAAATTCCACTCACATCCACGTGCGTTCAACTTCAACCACAGTTCTTCATCTCTTGCCAATAGTCGCCTTTTGGTATCTGCCACCTTGAAAGACACAACAAACATCATTAAGTGCACTACACACGTGGTGAGTAAACTCACGGTGAATTAACGGTGAGTCTGAACTTCGAGTGTTATTTTTCGTGTAGAGCATTCTCACTTGCTTCCACGCGCGAAATTTTGCTCACGTGTTCACACGTGGTAAGTTTCAAACTCCCGGTGATTTCACCGGCCTCCCTATTATGCTTCATCACATACTTACGAGGAATTATCCGGGAGTTTACTCACCACGTGTGTGGCGCACTGTTGACTACAAGAACACAAGAACAGTTCGCAAAATAATAATGGCTCACTCACCAAGGCATCAAAAACGTCTGCCCTCTTCTGCCACAGTATTTCATGATTGGAGGAGATTCCACTTGTTCCAGTTGATATGCCGACTGAACTGTCTGTACCCGCAAGGAATCCATAGAGTTTCTTGGTCAGCCAGTAGGCGTCACTCCAATCGTGTTCCGCCTCCTCTTCGCTCTGATTGGTGGAATAGCAAATCTCGAGAAAGGCTGCTGCCAACTGCACAAACGGCTGGTACATGTCGTCAGAAGAGTTTTGTCGCTCTCGAACGATAACCCAGGCTCCCTCTTCGATGTGAAACATCTCAAGCAGGTCTTCGGCCGTCGGTCGACGATGCTGATTGGTCGTGAGATTATTCGCGACGCCGCTAGGAGGCGGGGCGCACTGGCGCATTACGCGCACGCTGCGCCATAACATCCGGGATTGCTGCAGGCATTGCTCCGAGACGAAGGCGGTTGCATTGTGGAACAGGGAATCGATACCTGCAAAACAGCCCATCCACCATATGCAGTAAGACGATTGGGTTGGTCGATGGCGACCCGGCGGCATTTAGTGAAAGTTTGAATCGGTGTCTGCGAGGTCGTCGACGTCATTTGTTGTCAATTCTTCTTTTCACTCGCTCCTTTGACGCTTTCAGGTGATTGAAAAAGTTCGACGACCCCGCAGGCACCGATCCAAACTTTCACTGAATGCCGCGGGGTCGCCATCGACCAACCCAATCGCCTTACTAGTTTAGCGTACATCACACCACCACGAATGCTGAATTGAGGGATATATTCACACTGGAGAGTTTAGGCGCTCGGCGAACGTACAGCATGGTCGTAGCTGTTCATGTCTTTGCATGATGCTTAGCCATGGACACATCGAGCGTACGATCGGAGACATGCGCTGAGAGTACGCTTGGGGTCGTGTCCATGGCTCGTCGACCCATGCTTCGTTCACAACGAACGCTGAACGCCGGCGTTGACGCTGCGTCAACGCCAACGCAGATGTCAGCGTTAAACGCAGATTTGGCGATCGCAGATAATTTGCAGCGAACATCGTCGTAAACTTGTCGAAATCAATAATGTCGGCGTTATTATCAAAGTAACATAGAGATCTGCACAGCTTTCCATAACATGTTGAACGCTAACATCGAACATCTGTGTTCTGCGCTGACGCTACGCATGGATAGCCAGCGTACGCCGAGCGCATTTCCTTCCTATGTGAATGAGCCATAAACTAACCATATCAAACCATCTTTATGCATATTCTGTTTGCCCTTCCATTCTCCGAAGAACGCGGCTTACCCACCCAGTATCAGCTTCCAGACTCGGAGTCGTTGGGCCGGCGGCACTTGAAACTGCAGGGCGAACTGTCTCAATTTCCCAGCATCGATCGGTTCTTCGCTGAGAATTTGATCCAGTGACTTATTCGCATCCACAGACTCCCTCTTTAGGCCCACCTTCTGCAGGTAATTGCTGCGGAAATTCACAGCAGAGCTCGAATTGGCCATTCTTCTGCCACATCATTCCCCACAATACACTCGCAGGTGGTCTTGGGTCCTGTAACACAGGTACATAACGCAAGAGATACCATACGTGTAAAGGTGACGATGATGGAGTAAGCAATTGTACGGTACATATGACCGTAAATCAATCATAATTCAGCCACAAAAAAAGGATCAATAAATTTTATTCTAGTTTGGATATCAAATTACAAGAAACATGGCAATAATATTGCATCAGAAGCTAACAGACAAAATCACAAAGCGCCTGCAATAGCTCATTCACATCATAGACATGCGCTGGGCGTACGCTCGGCGCGTCCACGGCTCGTGTATGGTATGCCAAGGCATGAGCGTACGCAGAGCGCAATTTCTTTCCAGAACAAGCTCTTACTCGAAGCCCAGCATCTTTTGCACGTTGTTGTCGGCAGTTGCGAAATAGCGCATCACGACACACAACTTTTTCGCCTCCTCCAAATCTGCTTTCTCGTCGAACGCGATAGCCAACTCCTGTTCCAAAGCTTCCAACTTCTTCTTCAGCTTTCCGTCCAACTGCAGCAGCTTTCTCTCGTCTCCCTTGCTGGCTACAATCTCCTCGTTCAACTCCAACATCTCCACCAAGAACTCTGGTGATTCCTCTTGACCCTTTTCGTCCTCTTCAACCGTTATTTGGCTTAATTCCAACAGATACAGGCCTCTACTTAGAGGGTTGAGCAGAGTGCGATAGGCACGATTCACGGCCGCAGCTTGTTGCTCCGAAAATTGGCGTTCTTTCTGCAAGAAAAAGACAAAAAAACCGTTGAAATCCTTGCAAGTTATAAAGAATTCATACATTTTTCAATCTTTCCGGGATGCACTCTTGGGGAAAAAGCAAGAACTTATACGGTTCTTTGCAGTCATATGTGCGCTTCAGACATGCTCCGAGTTTGCTCCGAGCGAGTTCGCTCCGAGTTTGGAAAGACTTCGTTTTGAACAGAAACGAACGTCAATTACACGTCACACGTCAGTTACTCACACATCTTCGAATTACAAACTCGGTTGTTCACGCGCACGTTTGGAAAAACGGAGCGAGTTCGGTGCGAACTCAGAGATTTTACATGTTGAAGCATTGCATAGTCCGGGCTCTGAATTCGGAGTTCACGTCTGAAGCGCACCATCGAATGTATACGTATACAACATTCTTGAGTTTATCTCGCCCAAATCTGTACATACCTCTGACTTATTCCCGAATCTGTCCGGATGCAAGAGGAATTGCAGTTGCTTGTACTTGGTCTTCAAGGCTTCCGCATTCAGACGAAACTTTGCTGGAAGGCCGAAATAAGAGAAGTAGCTCAGCTGACGCTGGGGAGGTGGCTGGAAAATAGGGATGGGTACTATTCACCATATGCAATAAGAGCCGTGCTTGGTCGCGAGGCGACCCCTCTGAAATAACCTTGATTTTCAGTGCAACTTTTGATCGGTAGCCAATGCGAAGGTCGGCGCGGTCGTCTTTCTTGCTCGTTTGTTTCTTTCCGCGCCGACCTTCGCGTCGACTACCGATCAAAAGTTGCACTGAAAATCCAGGTTAATTCAGAGGGGTCACCTCGCGACCAAGCACTGCTCTTATTGCATATGGTGAATAGTCTGGCCACAAAGAGTTTGCCGTGGGACTCAAGTCGTCCTGTGTGGTTTGCATTGTACTTCTGCTAAATAGGAGTACACGAAGCATGGACAGAAATCCGCATTTGTGAATCTATTTTACGCAACGCGCTTTGAATGCCATGGCAAACTCTTGCTGGCCAGACTATAAAAATCAATAAACGAATATATAGCCATCTCGCAACCAGCAAATCCAGGGTCAATAATTCAGACCCGTGCAAACTGGTGAAAGTTTGCAGAATTTTCCGATTCAAGCTAAAGCGAAAATAAATATCGGAGTCGCCCCTTGGCTCGAATTACCCCGCACTTCGTACATATACGCTACTTGCGCTAAAACAATAGGATGATCGCGAGCTGTCTCTCTCTGCTCTTCAGTGCATTCTTTGATTGGTGCAGACGGGTGCTGGCTTGCGGGTCATCGATCAAAAAACGCACCGAAAAACTGAGGGGCCAGCTTACGACCTCCCATTATTCTTAGTGCAAGCTGCGACTACATACAACTACTGTACGTACCTGTATGAAGTCGCAGGTATGACAGATAAATCGACGCGTGAAGTGCTCAGCGACGCAGTTGAGCGATTTCTCGCAATTCCAACAGTTCAAACGGGTTGGCTGGATTTCACACGGTGGCACTTTCTCTATCACATGCTCATCCTCATGAGAAGAACTACTACTGTGCTCTTGATGGTAGCGACAGCAAAAATTCTTGAACGATAACCTGTCCAAGCATGATGCCTTTATGAATTCTTGGTGCCACAAAGAGTTTGTGGAGGACGCATAAGCTCGACAGGGTGACAAAGTTGAAGCATTTGAAAAGGTGGGGCTATGTTGAATGCAGGTTGCTGTTGTTATGGGAGTTTGTTGGCGAAAGATGTTCCAGGGTGGAAGTTGATTCGCATTCACGCATACGCACCGAAGACGCTTCATATTTGGATGTTAGCAGTCACACCGCCATGAGTAACGTGCAATATTACCTGCAAAAAGTCGATATAAGAATGATGGCTCATTCACATTGGAAACAACTGCGCTCGGCGCCTAAGCCAGGGGCGTCCATGCCTTTGCATATGTGTCGAGCCATGGATACGCCGAGCGCACGTCCACCGTAATTCTTCAATGTGAATGGGCCATTGTCCAGCTGAAAGAACGAGCAAATTTTCGAAGTCCCCTCTCAAATGCACAACGACCAATACTTCCGACAAAATTCGACTCCATGTTATGCCGACGGCTCTTCGAAAATTAGCGCATTCCCTCAATGGATAGAGCATAAAATATAGCGAAGTAAAGCCTGTGTATAAACAGTTATGTATGGTAAAACAGGTAGTAATAAATCGGAAATGACCGCAACCGACCCGTCAGAAAACTAAAGTCAAACACGGCAGAACAGTTTTACTTCAAAAGAATCTACAGTAACACATCTACTCACGTTCACGACAATGGTAGCATAACGGGAGACAAAGCCAAGTACGGTAACTGTAAATTTCAACAACAAAACAACATAAAGAACAACCATAGCGACATTTTTCGCCCAACGAGATCCACCTCAACATTCACATTCATGCC
This sequence comes from Epsilonema sp. ZAB3_2, assembly GCA_030247985.1. Taxonomy (NCBI): domain Eukaryota; kingdom Metazoa; phylum Nematoda; class Chromadorea; order Desmodorida; family Epsilonematidae; genus Epsilonema; species Epsilonema sp. ZAB3_2. The sequence goes on along the minus strand of JASAMW010004019.1, from coordinate 3,346 downwards.
TCAATAGATTCCCATATTTCATGCCGCGTTCAGACGACGGACGTACTGTACGTCCGAATGTGCACATACATACTACGTCCAACATAGACGGCATTTAGTATTCGTACGTCCTTCGCTTCCTTTACACTACTGTAGAAGTCGAAGTAGGTAAGGTAGGCTTCCTCATTTCTTGGCGTAATTGACCTTCATGGGCTGGCTCGGTGTGATCTTGAAGTTCTGAAGCGCGTCCTTCGCAGTGGTGGCTTGGATTTCATTGGCGTACTCCACAAAGGCGATATCGTGTCTACCCGGCACCAGACGAACCTCTTTCGAGCCCGCGAACCTATACAGCAACAAAATGACATGACAATGGTGCGCTTCAGATGTGGAACTCCGAATTCGGAGGAGCGGTGACTATGCTTCAACATGTAAATCTCCGAGTTCGCTTCGACTCGCTCCGTTTTTCCAAAACGTGCTTGTGAAAAACCGAGTTTGTAATTCGAAGATGTACGAGTAATTGACGTTCGTTTCGGTTCAAAACGAAGTCATTCCATACTCGGAGCGAACTCGCTCGGAGCAAACTCGGAGCACGTCTGAAGCGCACCAATGAGCATCAGTCAGTAGGCTTGAATAGGTGTGGTTGAAGTTTGGAAGTGTCACAAAAGATTAGCGGAGCTACAACGGAGGAAATGACACCTACCTACTTCAGGCCGTTCTCATTTCAACTACACCTGCCGTATTATGTATTGTTTACCGGTGCATACCCGAAAAAGCTCTACCACTCATGCCGCGTGCAGATAAGCGACGCACGCCAGAAAAGTGAGCAATAATCAAAGACCGCACAGGCTGGACAATTTTGGTACATTGTAGGTACGCCATTGCTTCACCTGAACGCGACTTCAGTTACCTATTGTGTTACACCTGTACTGTACGTACACATACGTTACCTAAGGTATGCTCACATTGAAGGTAAAAAGTTGCGGCGTACGCTTAGCGTCGTGGAACGTGTGTTTGTACGCTGGGCGCAGCTTACAAAAACGTCTCCTCTGCCACTCTCGTTTTTCCAAGTGAGTTCGCTGTCCTGTTCTAGAGGTCAATGCTTACACTCTCGCTCGGCCTGCGCGGGCTATGTGAACACACCATCAAGAGAAGTTTAGACTTGTGCACTCGTGCCTGAACTTTCAGCATTTTTTGGCATTTTTAGACTCTGTGGTGAAATCGAGTGCACAAGTTTAAATCTCTCCTCTTCAATCAACGTGCATGCTTGCTAACTGATTGAAGAGCATGTGCAGCATTTGTTCCGTCGTCTCCTCCGGTAGATTCGTGCAGAAGAGGATCTTGTTCGGTAGGATTTCTACCGATTCCAGGCGTTGACCTATTCAAAACAGACAGCGAACTCACTCCGAAAAACGAGAGTGGCAGAGGAGACGTTTTTGTAAGCTGCGCCCAGCGTACAAACACACGTTCCACGACGCTAACCCGCAACTTTTACCTTCAATGTGAGCATACCTTAGGTAACGTATGTGTACGTACAGTACAGGTGTAACGCAATAGGTAACTGAAGTCACGTTCAGGTGAAGCAATGGCATTCCTACAATGTACCAAAAAATTGTCCAGCCTGTCGGGTTCTTGATTATTGCTCACTTTCTAGCATAGGTCGCTCCGCACAGTAAGTAGACGCGGTTTGCGGTATCGCAGTAAACGATGCGTGATGCGGCAGGTGTAGTTGAAATGAGAACGGCTGAGGTCTCGTGCCTCATTTCCTCCCATTGTGGTGCCACTAATATTTTGTGACACTTTGCAAACTTGACCCCGCGCTGATGCTCCGATTGGTGCGTTGCCAACATCTACAAGGTACTCCCGGCGAGTTGCGCTCCGACTGAAATGATTTCGTTTTGAACCCCGAACGTCAATTACTCGCTACGTCTTCGAATTACAAACTCGGTTTTTCGGCAACAGTTTTGAAAAATAGGAAACAGTAAAAGCGAACTCCCAGAAAATTCTTCATGTTGGAGCATAGTGCCGCGGCTCCCTCCGAATTCAGAGTTCCACATCTGAAGCGCACCATTGTTATGTTATTTCTTCCTTATAGTTCGGCTGAAAGAGGTTCGTGTCGTGTGCCGGGTCGACGCGATATGCCGCTTGTGGAGTACGCCAATAAATCCAAAGCCGCCACCTCGAAGGACGCGCTCGGACTCCGAGACGGCGACCGGCCCGTGAAACGATTAGCCAAGTGAGGAAGCCTCACCTTACCTACTTGGGGACTTCTACATAGTTGTCAAGGAAAGCGAGAGGGACCTACGGATCTGAATGCCGTCTATGTTGAACATATATGTATGTGCACATTCGGACGTACGCAGTACGTCCGTCGTCTGAACGCAGTAGGAATCTATTGAGGCATGAATGTGAAATGGGGCTGGAGAATCTCGGTTGGGCGGAAAATGTGGCTATGCATTTGTTCTTTTATGTTGTTTTGTTGTTAAAATTTACAGTTACCGTACTTGGCTTATTCTGCCGTTATGTTCCCATTGTGTCGTGAACATAATAAATGTTTATTTTCTGTAGATTATTTTTGAAGTAAAACTGTTCTGCCGTGTTTGATTTCATTTTCTAGACAGTAGGTTGCGGTAATTTCGATTTATTACTACCTGTTTTACCGTACATAAGTATTTATACACAGGCTTTACTCGTTATATTTATATTTCTCATTGAGGAAATCTCGCTCATTTTTCGAAGAGCCGTCGGTGTGACGTGGAGTCCAAATTTTGTCAAAAGTTTGACGTTGTGCATTTGAGGGACTGGAGGCATCCTTAGTTTTTTCGTGGACAATGGCCCATTCGCGTTGAACGTGAAGAATTACGGTGGAGCGCTACACTCCAGCGGTATCCATCACTCGACCCATATGCAAAGGCATGGACGCCTCGGCTTGGCGCCGAGCGCATCTTTCAATGTGAATGAGCCATCATTCTTATATCGACTTTTTGATTTTTAGGTCATATTTTTAGCGTAATCATGGCGCATTGTGACTATAAGCATCCAAATATGGACATCTCCAGGTGGTGCGTATCCTGAATGCAAATCAACTTCCAGCCTGGAACATCTTTCGCCGACGAACTCCCATAACAACGGCAACCTCGTCCAATTAGGCCCCACCCTTTTCAAATGCTTCAACTTTGTCGCCCTGTCAACCTATGCGTCCCCTCCGCGAACTCTTTGTGGCACCAAGAATTCATAAAGGCATCATGCTTGGACAGGTTATCATTTGAGATTTTTGCTGTCATTACCATAGAGAGCACAGTAGTTTTACCTACGTGAGGTGAGCATGTGGTGGGGGAGGTCCACCGTGTGGAACATGACATTTCAACTT
>JASAMW010004018.1:0-27100 GCA_030247985.1 Epsilonema sp. ZAB3_2 | reverse complement strand
CACGCTCACACGACGAGATTGATGTGGCGGGCTGTGAACGTACAGCTGCCAGCCCTTGAGGTTCAAAGTACCAAACAGCAGCATGAAAGAAACTACCTGCCCGCATATGTCCACGAGACTGAGCTTCATCTCGAGTCGACTGCGCACAAAATCCACAACCTCCTGGCTATTCAACGAATTCCTGGAAACGCCAGCGAACACTCAATCAGGTACAATACATAAGCAGGACACTGGAGGGACAACAGTAGCAGAATGTACAGTACGCTTTGGATGCGTGTGGTAAGCAGCACAAACTACCATATTCCGTCGCAGGCCAGCACGAGGAAGCTGTCGGTACTGGGCTGTATGGTGTTCGCAGTGACGTCTGGCTGGGCTGAGATCATCTGATCCTTCAGCGGCAGATTCGTATTCTTCTTGTAAAAATGATCACCTAAAGTATGGCGCTGTCGTCCACATCTGCACCAAGAGTATGCATGCGTCCATGTATAGTATGTGCTTCCGCTAACTTTATCGATGATTGCCTTCCCCAATGAAGCCTGTCGCGTGATTGCCTATAGTCTGGCCAATAGCAGTTGGCACTTGGACTCAAGGCGCGTTGCGTAAAATAGATGTACAAATGCGGATTTCTGTCCACGCTTCGTGTACTCCTATTTAGCAGAAGTACATGCAAACTACGCAGCTCGCCTTGAGTCCAAGTGCAAACTGCTATTGGCCAGACCATAACTATGACGCACGTACATGTAAGGCATACCTAATGCCCTGCTCAGATTGAGTCCTCCGTTGACGCGTCCGTCGGCGGTGATGCGTCCGCCGGCGGCCTGGATGCGCCGTCGCTCCGTCTCCTCCTCCGGCTTGTGGTCCTCCGACAGATCCACAGCCACTCCGTCCCGACACAGCACCGCCCGACTGTCCCCCACGTTCGCCACGTACAACTCCCCGCCGCACAACACCGCCACGCACGCCGTCGTTCCGCTGTCCACGCCCGGCTACAACCGTCCAGTGAGACATATAAGCACAACAGTACAGTGAGGAGGTACATACAAGGGGGGGGGGGGAAGTTTGAGAAATTGAGCTGTGCAGTCAGATGGGGACGTGCGCTTAGAGAGGCGTAATTCCGTACTGTGCTGCGTGTTCGACCCACGCACTGGCTGCCCAATTTTTCAAACTGCTTCTCCTGTCCTCACATCTTTTAACATTCCACATTCGCTTATTCCCACACGCTGTCCGGTTGGCATCACTACATTTGCTTCTTCAGTAGGGCCCAACTGCCTCGGCCCTACTAAAACCTGTTTGCCTGTTTTGAGCAGGAAGGGGGAAGGAGGGGAACGAGCATTGCTGGACTTTGTCCACCTCCAAACACACACACACACACACACACACACGACACAAAAGACCCTCAGGGGGTAATTACATCATATTCATTACATGGATATGGAGACACACAAAGTTTTTGTCCAAACACGTGTCCAAACAGATATTATTTCGCTACAGTGTTCTTTTGCCTATTGTCTGTCATTCATCACTTTATCAACTCATGCTTCAAAATAACGACTTGCCAACTTTACAAGCTCGACCTAACTATTGATAAGCTACCATCTTCGAATTTCCAGTGTGAGCTTGATGAGAAGAAGTCAACAGAGAGCTATCTGACTGTGCGAGCGAAACAATGTTAGAAATCGAGATGAGTTGAAGGCGTGGTTGCAAGAGTTCAGTGAGACATCTGGCTGTGGTTGGATCAAAGCTGAATGCAAGAAAAGTCCAGTGCGACTTTCTGAACAATGCAATACTAATTGTATTATTGTTGCGTGCCTGTTATGAGTTTGTTGACGTTCTATGTGTTGGTCAGTGCGGCAAAATTAGATAAGTAGAAAAGCAATGACGTTTTATGGCATTACGATGACAGATAAATAATAATATCATATGCAAGAAAACAGCTGATCGTGCGCTCTCCTATTGTTCGCATTATTGATTTATATTCTCTCCTCCGCGCGCGACTGAGTGGGCCTGTCTGGCTGTCCATCTACTGAAAACAACTGCCCACTCCCCTCCCTCCCCGACTGGGCCCTACTGAAGAAGCAAATGTAGTGATGCGTCCGGTTGACTCACATAGGAAGTAAATACGCCCGGCGGCGAGCCCGTGCATGGTCAAGGTTGTCCGTGCTTTTGCATTGCGCGAGCCATGAACCCGCTGAGCGTACGTCTGGCGCACGTCTCCGATGTGAATCTTGGCCTTTACCCGCAGTACCAAGTAGGTATTATAGGATAGGAGGAAGGAATGATCCGCCTTACTCACCGTGTCTCCGCTGGGCACGGAGAACATGTCCTGATCCTCCTCCTCCTCCTCTTCCTCTCCGCTCGGCGCCAACTCCACTCGATCCAGCAGAGTGCCACCGTCCCCCGTTGCTCCATCCTCCTCCATACACTCGTCTTCCCCCTCCTCCTCTTCCTCGTCCTCACTACACACAACATCCTGTCTCCATTATGCTGTCAACATTCTGCGCTATTGCATCAAATCAACGCGTGCGGTAACATATCGAATGTGCATACTGCAGTACCATGATAGATGGGGTAATTCGGGCCTGGGGTACGAGAGGCATCCCTAACCTACCTTCAAGCAGGACAAAAGAGAGAAATTGTGCAACCATTCGACAGGAACAAGAACTGCACCAACCAGGATCATTTTGACTAGTCTTGCCTTTCACCAGTTTTGCGCTTTCCCAACCAGAGATAGGAAGGGACGGCCAAAATCCCCTCCTCCCCCAGGTAGTCCGAATTGCCCCCGCATAGAGTAGGGTACTTTGGGGTAAACCCGGACACCTAAGCTTTTCTGAACTTGCCGCTTCAGCAAATGATGAAGATGGTATCTCATTTGACAGAGGAGAGTTCCAGGAATCGATTGGTAGAATGCTTGTCTCAATCGGTCGTATGGTTGCTGAGATATACTAGGTGTCCGGGTGTAGCCCACAGTAGCCTACTAACTTGTCTTCGGAGCTGGTGCTGCTGTCGAGTATGTCCGTGTCGCTGCCGTCCGTCGTCTCCTCCGTCTGTGCTGTGCTGCCTCCTGCGCCGTCATCTCCTTGCTTTCTCTCTCCCTCCCCCTCCTCCTCCATGTGATAGTCCTCGTCTGACGTGTCCTCGTCTTCACTACTCGACGCTGCCGTCGCTGTCTCCGGAGTCCTACGTACGTACAGAGTGTCTCATAATAAACCATCCACCTTTCTCTGCACGTAACTCTGGAACCACACCTTAGATTTTCATGCGGTCTTTTCTATTTTGTAGTCAAGGCTTCAGCTGAGATCTGTACAAAATTTCAGCTATTTGGTCCACATATTTCGGAAATTACGACGGTTTGAATCTCGAAGTTCAAAATCGACGTTTTTCTTCAGTATGGAGAAAAATTCGCTCTTAATTTTTCAAGATACCCTGTTCCATGCGTTTGCTATGGTGGCATTGGGGTTACTGCATGAGATTCACATTTCCTAGCATTTTGGGACTTCTTTTTTAATTACGAGACTAATTATATCTTGGACCCATGCACAAAAGACCACTAAATCGGCACTACCAGTTAGAAAAACCCTCGTTTTTGACCGCCGGAGAAAGAAGATATTTAAGCACCTTCCACTGGGCTTACGAAGCTAAAATTTTGTACAGTTCTCAGTTGAAGCCTTGGCTACAAAATAGAAGAGACCGCATGAAAATCTAAAGTGTGGTTCCAAAGTTACAAGCATGGAAAGGTGGATGGTTTATTATGAGACACCCTGTACAATGTCGTACACATCATTTCAAACGTATGGGTACGTTTTGTACGTTACATGATTGATGTCGGTGTACATACAACCGTACCAGTACATAAACTTAAAATTATTTACCACTGCGTATCGTATTCCTACGCCTCTCCACTAGGACCTATGTATTAGCGGTAAATACCGGTACATGCGGTATATACTGAGAATTTGACTTCTGAAGCTGAACGACACAGTTTTTGGCATCGTGCTAAGTGGCGTGAAGGTACATCACATACTATGCTTGCTTACCCTGACGGTCGAGCGGCCAGCAGTGACTCTTTCTGCTCCTGTAAAGCCGGCATCGTTCGCCAGTTGGTCTCCGGTCCTCGAGTATCATCCTCCATCTTCATCTGCTTCACCTCAGACTCGGACTTACTGCTGCGTACACGCGTCGGAGACGAAGACAACAGCTGTAACACACAGAAATCGTAAATGTCATGCCTATGCGTACATTAGGCCAAGCCGCGTTCAGGCAGTACATGGTGTACGTAGCCGGACATCTGAACGCGAGCATTTATCAATGAGAGGCGTACACCGCACAGTGCTCAAGCATGCACACAGCACAGTACTGTGGCGTGCCGCGTTCCGTATGGCGATAGTCGGGTCCCGAAAAGGGGGGAGAGAAATAGGACCGAACGGGAATCGAACCCGCTACCCTCGGACACACCTGTGGTGTGGACTTACTTAGGCACACCACCAGGTGCCGGTCCAGGGAGAGACTGGCTCAACTCGCCTTATAATACATACATACCTTGGCCTCGGAGTTGACGCTATTGCCATACGTATGCTGTATGTTACAGTACTGTGTTCACAGGTAGCAGATTCCATACGCACCTGTTTGCGCGCAGATGCCGTGTCTCCTATATCCTCAGCAGCCTTCATGCCTCCTCCTCCCTTCTTTCCTTTCATCTTCTTCTCCCTACCGCCTCCTCCTCCTTCCTCCTCCTCTTCCACCTTCCCGTTCACCGTCACAGTCTTCTCCGCCTGCTGCGCGTCCTTTTCCGCTTTGAATCGTTTCGCCGCTTCCTCCCCCATTTCCCCTTCCTCCGTCTCCTTCTTCTCTCCTTTCTCCTCCCTCTCCTCCGAACTTTCCGAATGACTTCTCTTCGTCGGCAGCTTCGTTACCTTCTCCGTAGCAGCAGCATCTTCGTTGCTCGGCGGCGGTTGAGAAGAAGGGGAGCTGGGCGGAGTCTTAGGCCCCTCTTCCTCCTCCTCGTCAAACTCTTTCTCCAGCTTGGCAGCCAGATCTTCCGGTTCGCCGCCTCCGATCTCCAACTGCTCTCGCTGTTTGCCGCATTCCCCCAGCTTCTTTCTCTTCTTCTCCTTGTTTCTGCTGAGATTGGGCGAGAGAAAGGAGTTCTTCTGCTGTTGTGGCTGCTCCTGCTTCCTCTTCCCGCCTCCGCCTCTGCTTTTCCCTGTTCCTCCTTCCGTCGGCCCGCCTCCTCCTCCTCCCTCTATCCGAAATCGCAGTCCGTATCGAGCCAGAATCTCCTCCAGCGGCAACTGAGCTTCTTCTACTAGAAGACGCCGATCTTCCTCATCCTCATCTTCTAAGATAAGATATAGCATAACAGCGCCTCGAACTAGGGACGGGGAATAAAGTGAGAGCGAGAGAAGGAAACTACCAGGCGATAAGAGACGATGGGCGCCGTGGCATTTTTTCATGTCGCTCAACGCCGCGCGGGCGCATGGACTACTAAAATGTAACATAGACAGACGTCGGCCTGGGGTCAGCTGGGGGTATGTTCAGCATACCCCCACCCACCCCCTCACATAACCCCACGCAAACCCCCAGATTTTGAGAATTCCAACAATACCCCAAACACACCCCAAAAAATAAAATCAACATACCCCCATGCATACCCCCACTTTATTTTTGAGCAATTCTGCATAACCCCACGCATACCCCCAGTTTTTTTGGACCAATTTTGTATACCCCCACGCATACCCCCAGTTTTTTTGGAGCAATTTTGCATACCCCCCACAGCCACACATACGATACCCCCAGTTTTTTTGAGTAGAAAAAATAAATATGGCAATATAATGAAGAAAGACATTTTATGTCAAGTGGCAAATCAATGAAGCAACTGCTTACTGTTACCACATACTACTGTGTCTACTTTATCTATCCTGCACATGATATATTACAGCCACTGCTAGTAAAACACATTAGATGGTGGCAGTTTCTGACTTATCACTTCTCTGTTCATTCTGTAATCTGTATTCTTCATCATTGTTATAGTTGAGGTGATCAAATTCAGTACTTTGTTCATTGGTAGCATCAGCATGCAAGTAAATTTGCTTTGGAGCATTTGAACGGATACCCCACTCTGCACCCACCTCTTTGATGGGTGCAAAAATTTGCAGCACTTTGAACTTTGGGGGTATGTTGACAATCTGGGGGTATGCAGTCATTTTCATCTGGGGGTATGTTGGAAATTCTGGGGGTATGTTGAAAAAAAAAATTTTTCCTGGGGGTATGTGGCTGACCCCAGATTTTAGACCCGACATAACCCCAACTACAGACCCCCACCCTTGATACCGTGCCGATGTCTGCATAGAGTCCAGTATGTAGTAGTTTATGCTCCGACGAGGCGGAGTGAAAAAAATGCCGCGTCGTTCATGGTGAAACAGACTATCGGTTAGCCCATCTCGAATATCATCGTCTTAGCAGAAGTCAAGCGGTTGAGTTGACCTCTAGAGCTCAATGGAAGCCAATGAGTCTAAGCAAAGTAGAGCTCTAGAGTTCAACAAAGCTCTGCCTGGCTGAAAGCTACTGAAGCTCTCAGCGGCGGCTGGGTGGTTGACTTCTGGGACTATTACATACGGGATGGGTTATTCTAGTGTGGTTGGCAGCCTGGGGGGAAGCTGGACCCACATCTAGCAGACAGCTATTGTAGGAATTGATTTTTAATACTCCATTGATCCGAATCCATGAATTTCCTATTCTTGAGATTAGCAGTACGAGGGACACATTAAAACCTGGTCCCGAAGCGAACGAACACGTTTTTGATTACGGTAGGTTACGTACGCAGTAAAAACGAAGACGACGAAGCGCGCAGCGAGCAGAAACGAAGAAACGAAGAAGTGTGCGCTTCGCCGTCTTCGTTTTTACTACGTACGTAACCTACCGTAATCAAAAGCGTATTCGTTCGCTTCGGGACCAGGTCTTAATGTGTCCCTCGTACTGCTAATCTCAAGCATGGGAAATTCATGGATTCTCCAGCCACCTTACAGCTAACAGTAAGAAAGCCCCAAGGCAAGAGACGCTCTCCTCTCAAAAATCCAGTCATATACATGTGAACCCCTACCATCATGAGGATCGGTGGGGCCTTTGTCATCTTTTGCGGCCAGCCGCTTCAGTTCCTCCAGTATTTCCTTTGTGGCCAGATGCTCGTCAAACTGTAGAAAGGCATCCTGCAACGCCTGACTCCATTTGCCCTCCTTCCACGCAGGCATAGACTTGAGAAAGTCAGGAAAGCGCTCCGAAGCATACAAGGACACTTCCGCGCCTGAAAATGCAGTGAAATAATGAAACACAGTAGCAGCACTTCCCCCTTCCAACCACCGCGCGTCACGATTGTGAATATCTGAAGACAATGCCTTTGCTAGAGAAATGACAGCGGGATGTACTGTACGTACATACAAACATACCGGTAAGGCCTGTTATGTACAGTACCGTATTTTTGGGTGTATAGCCCCATGGGGGTATACAAAAATTGAGAGGTCCAATGGGGGGTTATACACTAGGGGTGGGGGGGGGGGGGATATACAATGGGTGGGGATATACAAAGGACAAAATTTATGTTTTTGAGAGGTGTGTAGAGGCATGTTTTTGAGGTTGAAAGTATGTGTTTTAGGGCATAATCGCGGCTAAACCAGGGTTATTCTAGTGCAAGACATGCTCAGCTAAGCCTACAGGCATAGCAGCATGATGTAGGAGTAGCTATAGCTAGCATAGGACCAGCTACAGGTAGGTCAAGTACCTTACAGTACATGGGGGGTTATACACCAGGGGGGATATACAAAGGACAAAATTTATGTTTGGCCAATGGGGGGTTATACACTAGGGGGGATATACAATAGGGGGGGATATACACCCAAAAATACGGTACAGCACAAGCAAAAGCAAACTTCGGCAATTAGTCACAATGATGACGCACGGTAAACACGAGAGAAAGCAGATCAAACTGATCAGCACACCTCCGTGTCCGTCGTAGACGGCGAAAAAGGCGGACTCGTCCCCTCCTTCAAAGTTGAGAATGCAGTTGTGCGAATCCTCCTGACTCACTCGCCATCCCTGCACTGCCACCGCACCGAATTGAAGACGACTGTTCGCCCCTGACTCCGACACCTTCTCCTTCACCGGCTCCGACAGGTACGCACCCATCCTTCCCTTTCTCCCTTCTCTCAGATCTTCACTTTCGGATTACAGTTGATCTGCGCCTCACTGCCGCTGCCGCTTCCATCCAGCCAGCAGCTCCTTTCCAAATAAAAATTTTATTTTATTTTCACCTTTTGCTTTTTTCGTTATCCTTATTAGCCATGCACGTCTAGACTCTTCCCTTCGTTTTTTCTACTCTAGGAGTTCACGGAACAGAGAACCAAATGTTGTCGTCTTCGTCGATACGTTGCTTATCCTTTTCAGAGTTCGCTCACAGTGGATTTCGACAACGCGGAATCTATTTCAACTGACGACGAAATGCTGGATGCAATGGGACTGCAGCACTCAACCTGATATCATGGCATGGTGCTACGTGCGACCAACTTTCCAACTGATCAAACAAGCCCGACCGAATGAAAAAAAAACAATTTTTAAATTCATCGCAGACAGTAGTACAAAATCAGGGTTCCGTATGGTATTCCAAGAATTATCAAAGTCCATAGGAAGGGATTGCTCCAATCGATCTCTTCTCTTTTCTGCGTCTTGCCTTCGCGCTCCATTTCCAGCAGTTTCGTCCACTCGGGAGGCTCTGGTTTCTGCCACCATTGCAACGGCTCTTTTTTTTCTTCTTGTTCTGGTGTTGGGGCTAAGGTTTTTGTGCTAGTAGTTGGAGTTGTGGTTGGAGCTGAGGCAGGACTTTTAGTCGATGATTCCGCTGGAGTAGGTGTAGCTGGCGATGTGGAGTTGGAGTCGTACACTACTCCCAATGTTTCGCAACATTCATGATGATTACTTTCATTATAGATCCAACCAATCCATACACGGTTGCCTTCTGAACATTCCTTGGTGACCGGTACCTCTCTAACCTGCCCCTTGCATTGGAAGTGTGCAAGCATGCACTTGTCGAATTGGTCGTGGCTTGACTGATTAAAACTTTTCTCTTCATTGGTTAGATTTCCGCTGATATTAAGATATGTTGTTGTCACTGAGCAATGTACGTCGCCGGAGTGGTGAATGGTATGCCATCGCCAACACTGGGCAGTTTTCAGTGTAGCATCGTTGTGGTAAGTGAGATTCATCAAGCAATCAATATTCAGAGCTTCCGTTGTGTCTTGTGCAGCGATGACATCGAGAAAACCGTAAGAAAGAAAAGAGACGAAAAAACACAAGCGAAACATCTTTCCTGCGATGAAGAGAGCGCGACGTCTCTCAGTAGAAAAGAAACCAAAAATGAAGAAATTGTTTTCAGACGAATCGTCACAACCAGGAAACGCCTTTTCGGTGACGTTAGTCGCCGATTTGGGGGTTATATACGAGGGGGTTATACACCAAGGGGTTATACACGAGTCATTACAGTAACAAACAAACATAACGTGGTATTTACCGGTACTAAACAGTAACCAAACACCCGGTACATTTTACAGTTTGGTCAGTGAATGAAGCTATGATAGGGATTCTTCTGAAAGCTTCGACCACATTTCACTTCAGCCGCCACTTCTACCACAACATACGCCACTATTCGAAGATGTGGGAAAACAGAAATATGCCGCTCCTACGAGCTGAGTGCAGTCAGCGTGATTTCTACAGTTTGCGTTGGTGCTGGTGGGAATGAAACCCGGAGGGCACTGGGCTCTACAGCACAAGCCCTGAGCCAGACTGCTACCAGGTCTGTTAGGGTCGCGATAACAGGAGACGCCAGTGATGAAACCGCAGTCGAAATTGTTCCTGCAGGATCGTCGCATGGAAGTTTGGCCAGGTGGACATTGTTGCACTGGAAATACATCAACTCTCATTCACATCAAGCCTCATTCACATAGAAGGCTTGCGGTGTGTTCATGGCAAGCTGAATGCAATGGTATAGGCACTAGGCAGTCACTTGACGGCAGCGGTATTTTTTTTTATGGGAATGCTGTAGTAAAGAGCACAGCCTACCATTGAAATCAGAACAGCAAATGCCGAAGGTCTGATCGCACGTGTAGCCAGTGGAGCAGACGACAGTTTGGATGCCAATGGGCACTGCAGGAGAGCCACATCGCACAATCCTTCCATTCGCATCTCGAGCTGGCTGTCTGCCAATACTTCTTGTACAGTAGGCTTCTGTAAACAAACAGCTCCATCTTTTCGATCACTGTACAACTTTCGACTTCCTTTTGTGACATGTCTTACGGGTGCAATATCCATTGACGTTGATGTATCCCAATGGGCATGAGCATTGCAGTTTAGTCGCTCTTGAACCGGACGTGGTAGCTGAGCCAACATTCAAACAGCTCATAGCCTGAGTACCGTCTCTGCATTGCTCATCTATCTCACAGTCTTCTCCATAGGTGGCGCGAGGATAGCAGATGTTGTTGAGGAATAGATCACTGTCCGAGACGCAGGGTTTGGGACAACAGATGGAGTATCGCACATGCACTTGGTCCCGATGACAGTAGTGACTGGTACTGGGACAGTTGTCGCAACCATAGGTTGGAGCATTGCTGGATGAATGCGGGGAACCTTTAAAGGAAAAGATCCATTGCCCTTACGAAACTTTGGAGGAAAAGAGAAGGGAAATTGAAGCTAACGTTACCAATGGGACACTTGGGTTCTGGAATCTTGCAACAAAATCCTTTCATGCTCAGCTCTCCAACTGCATCGTAATATGGGACACAATAGTAGCCATCATCGCAGTTGTCCACAAAATTGCTATTGCCATTTGCATTGGCATTGTTGCTGGTACCTTGACCATACGGAGCAACTGTCATGCTGCATTCGAACACTCTTCCGCTCTTCTCCAGCGGTTTGTCAGTAGGACATGTATCTGAAACTTGCCATGTAGGCCTGCTATGTTGTCGTGAAATAACGTAAATGCTACGAACACGAAGTGCCCACAGCAGCACGTACTGGTCCCCTTGCAAGTCTTCGTTGAGCTGTCCTTATTGAATCCTGCTTGGCACTCGCATTTTCCGGTTCTGCACTCAGAGAATCCAGCCTTGCAGTCACTGTTAGAGCTGCATTTTGCATCCAGATCAACTCCTGCAAACATTTATCTTCCTGAAAGCCATAGGACGTACGTACGTACATAAGCTTCTGTATTTGTTTATTCGTAATTTTCATCAAGAGGTAGCATCACTTGCTCACTTGGTCTGGTGCACTTGTCTCCAGCTGCATTCTTGCCGTAACCGGATGCGGTATCACATGCGCACACGCATTGTCCAGAGGTGCAGCTGCATTTGGCATGTGGAACTGCTCTACAGGTACGAACAGAGGCATCACAACGCTCGCCGAGTCTCGGATCTACGTGTTCAACGAAATGCACGATAAAGACCAGCAGTGAGTCGTGGAATAATAGGTACGACTCAATGTAAGTTACATGGCGTGCAGCTCCGCCTTGCCGAGTTGTAAATGGTTCCGGGACCACAGGCACATCGCTTTGCACTGTTGCAGAAAGAGTTGATAACGACGCAATTGATGTCGCTGCTGCAGCTGTTGCCAATGTTGCCAGCTGGAAGAAAACAGTGGTCTAGTCAACTCAATTGTCCCCCAACTATTCAGTTTCAGTCACAACCATACGTGGAACTATGATAGGCTTATGAAACTGGCTGCCCAATTTTTCAAACTGCTTCTCTTGGCTTATCTATGTCTTAATATGATAGGTTTATGTCACGTAGTTCTGCGCATACCTGGCTGCGAATTTGGCCTGGGGACGACTGAAGGGTAGCCTGAAATAAGAATTGTTCATCCATGGGGAAGAAGCTAGTAAGTAGTTAGTAATGTCATTTCACGTTTGATGGATGAGCATCCGTGTATCTTTTTTTACCTACCAGTGATACAATTGGAGATGCAGCTTTGCATACTGAGGAAGCTGTTTCCGTTTCCACCGCAGCCTGTGTAGACGAAGAGGCGGCAAGCGTTGAGCACTGCGTCGTAACCATATCGAGTCACAGAAGCTCCACATGTGCCTCTTCTAATTGGCTGACTACATACGGCATTGGTGGCTCCTTTCACCTGGAGCCAATGGCCAGTCAGGACAATGGCAGTAAAAAAATATTGATAATGCATTGGCAAGATCTCCATTGCTTAGCAGGGTGGATGACTTTTGGTTGGCTGGCAGTGTAATCGTAATGTGTGTGACTTTGTTGACATGTTTTTGCTGCGTTGTGAACTGCTGTTCTGATTATATGCGAATTATAATTGTAAGGATTAGGAATTGGCAGTTGACAATTGTAGCAGAAGCTAACGGTATGTTTGCTCACCTGGTGCAAGATCGAGTCCTTTGTGGTTGCGCATGCACAGGTGAACTGAACTGTCAACTTCGAGCTTGGTTTGGCCCGATCAAAAATTTTGCGAACTTGCGTGCGGATTGCATTTCTTGTTCTTCTGAAAGTAATTGCTTTGCGCGTAGACGAGTAAACCGGCGGTATGAAAATAAATAAAATAATAAAATAAAATAAAATAATTTTATAAATGATAGATAGAGATAAATTTATGAAAGAGCTCAGCTATTCGAACTCATATCGGATCGGATTCGAGGAGAGAGATAAAGATGGAAGAGAGTTTCTTTTTCAAGAATTTACATGGACTGGCATTGTCTTTGACCCAACTGAAAGACGAGGTTTCTGCTCGACAAGTAAGCTTGTTTGCTGCTTGGGCTAGTTGTATCTGTACTTTCAGTATAAATAATAGGGCTTATTTTGAGCTGGGGAATTGAAGGTAACACTGTTGGGGCCAGTAACACTGTTAGTGGCATACATTTTGGGCGGACACAGCGCTGTTTTTCTCTCTGTTGCAGTTAGATATTCTGCTACAGCAATGCCCTGCAGAATCTGCATCTGGAGCAGAAGTTGAGCCGCTCGCTCAGAATCATCGAGATGCTTTGATATGTCTCGGAATTTTTCTTCTCAAATCTACTCATCCTTCAAAGGTAGGTATCATGTATCATGTTACGGGGCCCAATGGGGACATGCTGTTGGTTGTTGGTAAGAACTTTTGTCTGTTTTATCTTGGAATCACTACCTGAATCACATGCTTTCTGCTTTCTTTTTTTAGCATGAAGAACGACTGATTCCTTATCTGCTTGAAATACTGCATCGCCTCCCTCGGTTCAGATGGATTGAAGAAAACAAGGGATGCCACAATACTGACAGTACGTACAGTTCACCTACATATAATACGGCGTCAAGTTTTCATTGCTACTAAACATTGATTTCCTTTGCGCGGAAACCTGACTCTGTATTGCATGACAGGAGTACCATATGATATTAGCGTGCAGTGTTGTAGTGCTGCACATACATACGTAGTGTATTGTTCAGGGATTGCGGTGTATGAGCGCTTTTTCTTCTGCTTCAACACGCTTCTCTGCGATTTATCCGTGCATAAATGGACGAGGACATATGGGCAGGAAATTGTGAGTACGCAATTGCAGCTGCTGGAGGAATTCTGCGATCAGATAACA
The DNA here is from genome assembly GCA_030247985.1 of Epsilonema sp. ZAB3_2. Taxonomy (NCBI): domain Eukaryota; kingdom Metazoa; phylum Nematoda; class Chromadorea; order Desmodorida; family Epsilonematidae; genus Epsilonema; species Epsilonema sp. ZAB3_2. The sequence continues at coordinate 13,497 of JASAMW010004018.1, read as the reverse complement.
GAAGCAAGCAAGCAAGAACAGATGGAGCTCCAGGCCAAAGGTGCGTGTACTATTTAGTCCACGTGCTGGGGTAAAGTTGGAACTTCCCAATATCTTTAGCCTTTGTACTATAGTCTGGCCAATAGCAGTTGGTACTTCTTGGACTCAAGGCGAGTTGCGTAGTTTGCATGTACTTCTGCTAAATAGGAGTACACGAAGCATGGACAGAAATCCGCATTTGTAAATCTATTTTACGCAACGCGCCTTGAGTCCAAGTGCCAACTGCTATTGGCCAGACTATACCTGGTCGTGGCTAAAACAGTTGATGAGTGAAGCGGTGTCATCCACGGGTGGGAAATGCTTTCTATCCGACCTTGCCGCACAGTATTCTATGTGCAATTATGTTACTTTTTGCAGTGTCATTGCTGCAGCGGGTCTGCATGTTTCTGGGCTTTTGTCGCTCATTTGGCCGGTATGCAGAGGAGCTGCTGATCACCCGTATATTTCCGCCTCCATATTGCAACGCCACGGCAGCTTCCGTCAATATTCCAAGGTACAACATTATGCCTAGACAGACGTGCACTATGTACAGTACAGTAGGTACATTCTGGTGCTAGTAGAGCCTTTGGTACTCACCAAGACATTTTGGCTATGGCTGTACAGTGTGTGTATATGTGTGGTAGTGGGTCTGTGATGATGGAGTCGGGGGAGGGAGTTGCTGTGGATCCTCGTCGCTATTTCTTCCAAAAGCACGGTTCCAGCTTCTCTGCTTCTTCTTCCTCAGCCTTCAAGCTTCAACCTGATCAAATCCGCAGGGTTCTACACGTGGTTAGTTCGCTCACTTGATGAAATCAATAAGTAGTCGTAGCAGTATTAGGTGTACCCAAGAAAATTGAGGGTGAAGGCATTTTGGAAGTAAAGTAAATGCCTGTGCCTTTCTCTTCACACTATGTGGTCGACTTTCAAGCAAATACTGTAAGTACATAAAATCTCAGCGCATACGTTGGCTGGCGTATTGCGGAAGTTATCTTGGATAAGCTGTTCAGTACTCAGTAATCATCCAATGTGCTTGTAGGTGAGAAGGCTTTTGGAGAAGCCGTTGCTTGATTTACTGGACAATCACGCAACAGATGTCTACACTGTAAGCTGCTTTTCTTATTGTCTACGTATGTACGCATCAGGACTCGCATTGTTGTGTTTGGTGTATGTGTGAACAGAGTTGTCAGATCAGGAATTATCCGTACAAGACGGTGAGGGAAGTTCTGAGCCTGAGCTTGGTGCTGTTGCTTAGAGATGTTCTGCAACCGTACGCCAGAGAGGAGACTTCGGAATTTCCGAATGCACAGTTCTGCAAAGAGGTACGGAACTGAATGTAGGCGTAGGGCTTGGTATGTGAATTTTTTGCGGGCTCGCAAGCAATAATACGGCTGAATGCGGTGTATTAGTACAACACTCAGCGGTATTGGTCATTCGGCGTTGTTCTCCAGCGTTACCCCTGTCTTTACCTACCGTGTAGTAGGTACCCTGTTGTAATCCTATAACATTCTTTGTAATTCACCGTGCTACTTCTTGCGTGTTATCCCGTTCTTCCGTGTGTAGGTGCAAGGCTTGGCGCTGAATTTGTTCTCTGCTGGTCAGGCGGAGTTGAGTAGTCGTCATTCGGAGTGGGGAGCGGCGGTGGAGAAGGAGAAGGAGAAAGAGAGGGAGGTGGCCGTCAACAAGTACAAACTCCTCGTTCTCTCCAGTGCCGCCTGTCTCCAGCTGCTTGTGTGGGCTGCAGCGGATGAGCAAGGTCACACGCCCGCTGTAGGACGCACGCAACTGTTCCTTGACAAAAATTCCATGGTCCGTACTGTGTTTCACGTTTAGATGCGGATGCGATTTGTGCGCGTATAACGGAGAAGGCTTCATCTCAGCACGGTCACCGTCACGTGTTGGCGCAAATGCCGTTGTTACTGGTTGGACTTGAGGTATAACATGATGAGGCTGTACAGCTACGTTGGTTGTGTTGAACGTATATGTGTAGGTTTGGAGTGAATGAGTAAACAAGTAATAGCCTATTAGCCTTGCTCGATGACACAGTGTGTTTTTCTCAACTTGCCCGTGGATGTGGTGCAGTATTTATCACACGCACAGCACGCCTGTAGTAATTTTTTTAAACAAAATCTACATGTGTAAATTTTGTTAAAAGTTTACTACAGGTGTGCTGTTCTTGAGTGTGATAAATACTGCACCTTAGCCATGGGCAGGTTGAGAAAAACACACTGTTATCGAGCACGGCTAATAATGCAACTATACATAAAATGCATTGCTTGCTTTGAAGGTCTTGGGTAAACTGGCGGAGAAATTCAGTGCGATCGCGATGACGACGGTGGTTCCTGCGTTGAACGACTTTCTACTGACGCCTTCGCCCATCTTACTGAAACTCTCTTCTTCCCCCTCCTCCGCTGCTCCCGGCACTTCTTCCTCATCCTCAGTGCTGATGGAACAGCAGCAGTCTTCTTCCTCTTCTTCTGCTCCTCTGCCATCCCACCAGACGACGCTTAGTCGCAAGGCGCTCGCCTTTGAACGATTGCGCGCCGTCGCCATACACAGTTTATGCAGGTACTTACTACTGTGTGCTTCATGCACACACTCACTCACGTCGTGTGAAGGTAACCGTGCGTACATTTTGTCCGAAATGTACACCTAAAAGCAACCAATTCAGTGCGAAACCCGGTCGTAAAGTTACTATTAGGCTAGGAGGAGAAGCTTGGAGGAGGAGTTCGACTTCACTACGAACTAACACAGAAGTTATGCTGTTGTAGGGGCCTGAAGGCAGTGTTGAAAATGGAGAGCGACTGCGTGCAGGCGTGCCTGGCTTCCATCTCTACGCGACTCTACGTGGCTAAGGAGGCTGATCAGTACGTTATGTCCATCTTCCTTCTACAGTATCCTTCTAGTGCATAGTCATAGTGTGCTGCTTTGCTGTTGTTGTAGCGTGTCTCAGTTGGTGTGTGCGAATGCGATCCTGTGTTTGGGTGGCATCGGCGTGCGGCTGAGCAGGGAGCAGTCGGGGACTGCGGAGGCCATTCTCCAGATCTACCAGCAGCGCTTCGCCAATCCGCCTTCTCCTCACGACGCCCTCATCGTCTCCCAGCTCGCCGATATGCTCGTCGCTGGCGCTGTATTATTTATTGTTTCTGCTTCCCTGCGTACTGCATTCTCTACTACTGTTGGGTTACAATGTATGTGTGTAGTGCAGTGCAGCAAGTTGAAAGTTTGTTTAGCCATCTGTGAACGATGAAGTTATGAAGATGTTCACTGCTATCACAATAGAAGCTTCTTCTGCCACCTACGCCTCCACTGAACCGCTAGCCCACAGCTACAGGTTAGTTTATTTATGTTTAGTCGACAGCTACAGGTTAGTTTATGTTGTTGGTCTATGATACGTAGTAGAAAACGTGATCGATCCTTCTTGGCAATCGATAAGGCATCGTTCGCAAAACACATGTAAACCCACTGCTTTGCCTACTGACTGAGTGTCACAACGGTAATATAGTTACACTGCTGTCTGTTGTAGACATGTATCTTTGGCAGTGATGACGGGTTTGGGGAAATTGGCTGAGGAAGTGGAGGGTGAAACGGAAATGATGAAGCTGCTCATTCGTCTGCTGGAGCTTTTCGTTCAGATGGGACTCGAAGGAAAACGGGTGAACAAGGCTAATATGAAGGTTCGTACGTACGGTACATTCATAGATACGATACGTACGCTCTTCGCAGTGACGCTCTTTATTGCACCCATACCTCCATTTTCCACACCATGGCGTGTTCGATTGCAAATACTTTTGCTTGTTGAACATGTGTATGTTGTACATGACATGGTCCTGTGTGTAGGCGTGGGGTAATGCTGGTAATCTGGGTGTGTTGATTCCTGTGATCGCGGCGCTCATGCGTCGTATGCCGACCACGCCTATTCTGGCGTCCGGTTCTCGTCAGCGCAATCTGTTTCGCGATTTCTGGTTCTACTGCATCCTTATGGGCTTCGCCGTACCGGACTCTGGTGAGTTTCTCTTTAGTTTTCTTTACGTTATGCTCATGTCTCTAAGTGTTTCCTTGACCTCTTCAATTTGTCAAACGCCGTCTAGTGTACGGTGCAAAATTACATCCTCGATAGTGTAATAGGCTTTTATGTGTGTGCGTGTGTGTAGGTTTGTGGCCTCAGGACTGGTACAGTGGCGTCTGCGTGATCGCGACGAAAAGTCCGATGTTGATAGCGCAGGAAAGCTTGCGTTCAGAGCTGCTTCACATGGCCGCCATTCGCATGGACGTCGTCTCTGCCGTAAGTCCTTCCTTTTCATACTGTAGCGTATGTACGTTTTGTTGTGTTGGATTGGATGATCCGAGGTAATACCGCTTCGAAAGACAGGAAACAATAATTAGAGCAATATGTGGAGACTGAGTAGATAAAAGGAGCGGATAAAGCTATCGATAACGCCTTGCTCTGTTGGATTGGATGATCCGAGGTAATACCGCTTCGAAAGACAGGAAACAATAATTAGAGCAATATGTGGAGACTGAGTAGATAAAAGGAGCGGATAAAGCTATCGATAACGCCTTGCTCATCAAGCATGAAAGGGCAAAGAAGAGCGGCAGAGGAAAATAAATGTCTCGCTCGTCCTTTCTTATTGTCGCTGCAGGCAGGTATTATCCAAGCCTAAATGTACATCTGTTGCAGGGAGAGCTGCAAGAGTTGCGTAACTCCATCCTGTCGCAGCTGGGTCACTCTCCGGAAGTGGTTCCGCTGGTGAACAAGCTGGACTTCAGCCAGTGCGTCTACTTGCTGTCCGTCTACCGCATGGAGACGCTGCGCGCGGTGCACTCCAAGGACCCGGAGGCCGTCCACTGCATCTTCCGCTATCTGGAGGACAGGAGCATCAGCAAGGACAAGCACGGCGTGTTCCAGTGCATGCTGGTGGTGGGACAGCGCGTGTTCGGCGCCTACGTGGCGGCGGCGGAGCGGAGGCCCTCGGACGAGACACTGGAGGCGGAGTTGGTGCTCCAGGCACAGTTCCTCCTCGTACTATTCAACCACCAGAGCAAGGAGCTGAGACGCTGCGCCGACAGGTACCCATACGCTACTACTGTATGTGCGACACGCCATCCCGCCTGCCGTTCGACCATATTCGCGCTATGGAAGAAAGTGGACCGAACGGGAATCGAACCCGATGATGGGCTTTTTAGTTCTTCCGGTGAAAGTTGTCCGGAGTCGTTGAGCCCTTACCTACCCGGGTTCCGCAATATACGTGTGCTACCCCCACCAAGAAAAATTTTTTTGGTCACGTACCCCCAGATTTATTACGTACCCCCAAGAAAAAAACCTCACGTACCCCAGCATATTTACGTACCCCCAACTGTAAATGATGTGCTACATAACCCCACAAAATCTATGCGTACCCCCAGAAAAAATAAATGAGCAATATTTTTTGCATGCAGTGCAGCAGTCTTACTACTGTTGTGCATGTTGTAATATTTTAACAAAATACAGCGGTGGGTTGATAAGAGTGAGTAGGGTGTCTTTGCAGTAATCACATGGCACCCCTCACTCACAGTGTTTACACTAAGACGGCACCCCTCACAGTGTTTACGCTCAGGGTGTAATACATGAAATCACAACTTAGAAATAGAGAAGAAATCGCAACTTGTCTAGAATGATAGGGATCAATCATTATATATAACTATTATTCATTGCATTTTGCAACTACAAAGAACAATTTTTGAGAATGCATGCACTGTGTGGAGTGTGTAAAAAATTGAAGTCATGAAAAAAAGGGTGGGGGTATGTGTCCTGGCAGACAAACTGCTGAATCCAAGTTTGGGGTTACGCGTGGGGATACGTTTTGCTGTATTTTTTCTGGGGGTACGCGGGGGTATGTTGCTTTTCATTTTCCCTGGGGGTACGGGTGGGGGTATGGAGAGGTAGGGGTGGGGGTGCGTTCAACATACCCCCCCTCACCCCCAGGCCCACGTCTGTATGCCAGTCCGAGAACATATGGTTGTCACTCACTTTGACGCCTTGCCTTGCATGTCTACAACTACTTGAACCTACTAGTCTCGCGCGCTTTTGCCTTGCCATCTGTATGCATAGCCTCCCCCATGCATGCCTATCAATTTTTGCATAGCCCCACCTGTAAATACGGTATGTTATTACAGGTGTCTGAGTTTGCTGGTGGACAAGTTTCCGCATCTGCTGTGGAACGGCGTGGTGCTGCGCTCCGCCCTGGAGCTCCTTCGTCTGCTCTCTTCGGCTAGTCTGTGCAGTCCGAATGCTGCGGAGCCGGAGGAGTCAGGCTCATCCGCTTCTTCTTCTTCTTCTTCCAAACTCCGTCCAGCCGGCCTCAAGTGGGAGATCACCCTGCTGGATACGGCTGAAGGTCGACGAGCGCTCACCAACGATTTCGCTGCCCGATGCCAGCAGATTCTGCAAGAAGCCATCAAGTGGGCGCCTGGAATCACCAAGTCGCATCTTCAGGTAGGGTAGCGTGGGGTAAAACCGCCCATAGGGGCAAATCCCGCCCACCTATGGCGCTTTTACCCCCATGCGAAACATGGCTCTCGAAAATGTATCTCGGGAAACATCTGCCTAGCTGTTTCTTTTTTCCTAGCCATAGCTTGACAACCTAGGCCTGATGGGGGGGGGGGGGGGTAAAAGCGCCATATGTGGGTGGATTTCCCCCATGGACGGTTCTACCCCATGCTATCTTACATTGTTTTCGCTGTCCTACAACCGATTCATATGGCCATGTAGGGTGTATGATTGTGCGTGTGTGTACTTTAGGAGTACGTGGGCGCTATGGGTGACGAGGACATGGCTGCGCTTCGAGAGCACGCTGGTCTGGCGTTGATTGTGGAATCTGTACTCGTCAAATCAACTCGTCTCTTGTCCACGGACTACGTGTCTACCCTCAGTCTGCGCAGTTACTACTTTGGAGAAGTATGACTGTAAATACATAAGTTTCTCACAGAATACGGTATGTGCATTATTCCTAACTGTCCGCATGTTCTCTAGGTGCGTGGAATGCTGGCGGCAGCTGGTCAGAGAGAAAATGGCGTAGTAGACAATGAGGTTGAGAAGTTGAGTGCGCATTTATGTACTGAGTTGGAGTCGGCGTGTAAGGTGTCCAGTTGGCAGCTAGTCAAGCGGTCGCTACTCAGAGCCTGCGCACTTCTTATCATCTGCCCCAGTAAGTAGCCTACCTCTCTCTTCGTTTGACTGTCTGTGCATGTATCTGGCTTCTGGTAGCGGTGTCAGTTGTGTTTTGTGCAGAGTTGGATCGTAAGCTCTTGCGCTGCGTCTGTTGGACACCCGTGTGGCATTTCTCGGACACTTGTGCGGATGTCAGCGTTATGTGTTGGGAATGGCTTCTGGCCGCCAAGCCTCATGCTCACATTGATGTATGCTATGTAGCAGCGTGCTGCTCACTGTACCTATTTGTACATACTTTGTTTTGTTTTACGATGACGTCGAAAACAGAAGACCCACCATGTTTTCGCGTCCGATAGCGTTACGTTTTGAGATGAACGGTGAGTGGTGAGGCGTGTGTGTGGTTGTAGTTTCTGCAAGAGATGTGTGGTGCGTGGCGTGGGGCGATGGAGAGGAAGCTGGGTCTCTTCCATCCGGATCCGGTGTCTGTGAGTCCGCTGGCGGCGCCCGAAGGCACTCAGCTGCGCCCCTACCAGCCCTTTCTCACTCCTCATCGCACCTGGATACAGGTACCTACGTACGATGTATTTATTTGTAGTCGGTACGAAGAGAGAGTACGGAGACTTGCGAAGTCAATGGCGGCTTTCTTTGCGTTAGATAGGTACCGCCAATCAAATGTGGCAATATCCATGCAGTTCACGACTTCGAAAAGTCATCATGTTCTCTCGATGGACCCATTCCACATATTTAGGCTATATTGTACATAATTATCAACCAGTATGTACAATCAAATTGCCGTTTTTAGTCAACATTCTCCAAGAATACCCTCTGCTATTATTTTTGTGAGAGATGTGCTTTTAGTTTTTATGCGAGCGAGTGGAGTTGGCCAAGTACAGCAGTCGTGATGAGGTGGAGACTCTGTTGGTGCTCTTCCAACAGACGCTGCCCATCAGCGTTGGTCTCACTACTTCCACACACGTCGCTCAAGTATGCCTATGTAGTACATGCAGTATACACTGCTTGTGTTAGGGTCGTAAAGTAAGAGGAAAATTACGTGTGTTTCGAACTACCGTATTTTTGGGTGTATATCCCCCCCATTGTATATCCCCCCCCCCCAGTGTATAACCCCCCATGTACTGGAAGGTACCTAGCCTACCTATGTAAGCTGGTCATAAGCTAGCTATAGCCACTCCTATACTAAGCTACTATGCTATAAGCTTAGCTGAGCATGTCTTGTACTAGAATAACCCTGTTTTGACCGCGATTATGCCCTAAAACACATACTTTTGACCTCAAAAACATGCCTCTATACACCTCTCAAAAACATAAATTTTGCCCAGTGTATATCCCCCCCCCATTGTATATCCCCCCCCCCCCCCCCCCCCCCCCCAGTGTATAACCCCCCATCAGACCTCTCGATTTTTGTATAGCCCCATGGGGCTATACACCCAAAAATACGGTATGCCACCGATAAAACCCAGAGAGAAGACTGTTCGTATTTTAGGCACAGTGTGTGCGAATTGTAGGTAGTTGAGTTTCCGGGCGGTTACGGTACTGGTGAGTTTGCGAGTGCTTCCCTGTCTCCGCTGCTGTCTCGGGATATTCGGGCAGTGGGTCTGCGCTTTCGCCTGCTCACCAGCGCCCTGAGTCTGCTGCAGGGACCCGCCTTGGCCAGTGGAGTCGCCAAAAATGTCCTACGTCATCGCGTCTACGCCGTCGCCTTGGACTACTTTGCGTAATTTGAGAGATTTTGCGCAGTACATACGTATGTGTGACATGGTAAACTAGCGCAAGTATGTACGTGCTGAACCCATCCCTGAAATCATCGCCTCAGCTACCGCCGATGTGCCAATCCAATATTTCTTTCGAAATCGCGTCCCTTCTCACACGACTCCCATTATGGTAGGTAGGCCAGTCCAGTGCACGCCCAACAACGACCCAAACCAGGAGGCCTGGCATGGCACGAAGCCGAACATCCATCTGGTTGAAGTCTGAAAAGATGATTTTCGGGTTGGCGTAATTGGTACTAGCGGGCCATTCCTGAGTTATTTTGTAGATGTAATCCGATGTGTCCGACACACGAATCGTCGGCTGAATTGCGAAGAGATATTGTGGAGGTATGCAACTTCTGGCAGACAATCTATAATGACCGCAAGTATCTGAATCGGGAAATGTTCGAGCCGCCTGGTGGTTTGGGTAAGTTATTTATTACATATTGCAAGTCAAGCCATTTCCTGTCATGCTGACAGAAGTACATAAGTGCCTTGACATTCGTTTGGCTGTGTGAGTTTATGTAGGAAGGGAAAGGAAAATTGTCAAAGTTGTATTCGTAAAAGAAACGTACGTACTGATCAGTGTAGGCTATTAGCTTCTCTCGATAACAGCGTGCGTTGTTCTCAACCTGCACGTGGATAAAGGTGCAGCATTTATCACACTCACGCGCACACTCCTGCAGTAAATTTTTTACAAAATCTACGCAACAGTTACAAGACAAAGAAAGAAAAGTTGCAAGTTTTGTATACATTCTGTAAAAAATTTACTGCAGGTGTGTGCGCGTGAGTGTGATAAATGCTGCACGTTTAGCCACGTGCAGGTTGAGAAACACGCACTCTGTTATCGAGAGAGGCTAAATATGAGTGGTTATTTTAGAGGATGGCGTTGTTTCGGGAGCGACTGGTGCAAAGTATGATCATTCGATGAGCGTTCCTGCCAGCTGGAAGTATGCCAGCTTGCGAAGTACGAGTGCTGTTTCCCCATCCTATCCCCAGAATACGGCCATGGGCTCCAAGACTCTTCCGTATTCAATGGCCAGATCCGCAGTCACAGGTGAATACTACTAAACTTGCTCGCTCGTATGCTTTTCTGTCAATTGCGTACATCTGTACATTTATAGGTACATTAGTCTAAGTGTGTGGTATGTACATAGGGGATATTGCTGGGACGGGATCTGGAATGGCGATCGGGAGTAACACGAGTGCTGTAGACAAACAGCTGAAGGATTATCTCAGACGACGAAATCTTATACTGGCTCTAGTGGTAGGTACACCTACTATGCGTATTTATTTATGCATGTTCAGAAATCAGAACGTAATGTATATGCAGAGAGTCAGCAAGTGGTATGATTCAAGGAGCCGCTTCAGAACGCAAAGATTGCTTGACGTATGAGGTGTGTCTGTGTGTAGGCGACGGAAGTGGAGCGTTTGTGCGCGTGGTACAATCCGCAGGCGACGGCGGAGTTGACGTTGAGCGAAGAGGCGACAGTTGCGCAGTGGCGTTCCTCCAACTTCCCGGATCCGGCAGCCGAGAAGCGACTCCTGCGTGAAAGCACTCGACTCGCCTGGGATATCAGTCCCACTCTCGCTGTCTTCATACCCGCCAGGTATCATCGCCCTGAATTGAATACCCTGCCCACGTGTGCATTCAATGAGGTCTGTCCAGTGAGAGTTGGTCTCATTTACATGGACTCCTGCGGAATAGGAAATGTTCAGATGAAACGCGGAGACAACAGTTGTAAATGAACAATTTCTATTTTTCAAGGAATTGGCACGGCCCAAAAAAATTCTCTCTGGACGTCCTCCTGTTATTTCTTGTTCTGATAGTTCAGAGACGGAAGATATGTGTACGTCTTGATTTGTCCGTACGTATGTACGTATGTACATATGTACGTACGTACGTATGTACGACGTGGCTTGCAGGTAGTTTCTGAGTACTGCACTGTGACTGTAGGTTCAAGAATTCACCGGAAGCGGCGGCTGAGTTGTCGCGATTGGTGCATCAGAATCCGCAAGCCGTCTCCCACATTCCCGACGCGCTCCAGTATCTGCTCTCAGACATCAACAGCTTCGAGAATGACGCGCCAGAGGTACTGTGCATTGTATTTGCATTGTGTACTGCTTCATAGACTGTACGTAGTGTACGGGCAAGTGCACTGCTCTGCTTTGTTGCAGTTGAGTCACGTGTTGACGTGGTCGGCGGTGGCTCCGGTGTCGGCGCTGGCGCTCTTCTGTCCTCGACGTCATCCGCCGCATCCACTCACCGCCCAGTACGCTGTCCGCGTCCTCAAGAGCTACCCTCCGGAAACACTCCTCTTCTACATTCCACAGTTGGTGCAAGCCATTCGACATGACGCCGTGAGTGGCACACGCAGATTTATGGGATGTATGTATGTATGTATGTATGTATGTATGTATGTATGTGTGTATGTATGTACGTACGTATGTACTTTAGCTTGGTTACGTGACGGAGTTTGTACTGTGGGCGGCGCAGAAGTCTCAGCTGTTGGCGCATCAGCTCATCTGGAACATGCGCACAAACATGTACATGGATGAGGACGCCAAGACCAAGGATCCCGCCCTCTACGAGCAACTCGACTACATCATTTCTCAGGTATGTATCCTCCATCTCTGCATGCTACTGTATATAAACGTTTCCCACCCGTTTTTCGGCACAACGTATTAGCAACCATTTAGATACGTAGGTTCATCTCGGTGCATACTATGCGTATATGTACGTACATGCATAGATGTTGGAGTGTCTGTCTGGTCCGGCGAAGCAGTTCTACGAGCGCGAGTTCAGCTTTTTTGAGAAGATCACTAGTATCAGTGCGGAGATCAAGCCGTATCCCAAGGGCCAGGAGCGGAAAGATGCTTGTCTCAAGGCTCTCAGTCGCATTAATGTGCAACCTGGATGCTATCTGCCGTCAAATCCAGAGGCCATCGTACTGGACATCGACTACTCCTCTGGAACGCCCATGCAAAGGTATTTACTCAGGCGTGCATAGCGCAATACGGTGTAGTACACATTCCTTAGGCTTGATTACTAGTGGCATGCTTTTTGCATGAGGCTGCTGGATTTGCAAACTCGCGGAAGAATATTTTGGCTGCTGCTGAGAACATAGGCCTACAGTACAAATATTTACTATTTCTCGCAAAATAGGCTTGCAGCAGTTCGAGACACCCTCCACCGTTGCTAATGAACTGTGCTTGATGTTTATTGCAGTGCGGCAAAGGCTCCTTTTTTGGCGCGATTCAAAGTGAGCAGATGTGGTGTGCATGAGCTGGAGAGCTTGGGCATGACATCCACTACCTCCAATGGAGCAGACAGTGGCAAACAGGAGGAGACCCACTGGCAAGCGGCCATCTTCAAAGTCGGAGATGACGTCAGACAGGTGAGTTAAACGTAGCACTACAGCGTGTACGTACGCATACGTGTACATGTATTCGCTAATGTGTATGCTTTTTCTAGGATATGCTGGCGCTGCAGATGATGAGTTTGTGCCAGAATATCTTTCGTACAGTTGGTCTGGACGTCTTCCTGTATCCTTACCGTGTAGTGGCGACGGCGCCTGGCTGCGGAGTGATTGAATGCGTCCCAAACTCCAGGTCCAGAGATCAACTCGGACGCCAAACTGACTTCGGTACATTCCTAATACTATACTTCCATATCTCGCATGCTCGTCTTCGCCTAGCTTGTCGTCATACTCATATATATATTTACGATATGCGGCAACGCGATTGGGTTGGTCGAAAGCGACCCCGCGGTATTTAGTGAAAGTTTGGATCGGTGTCTGCGACGACGTCATTTTCTTGTCAATTCTTCTTTTCACTCGCTCCTTTTCCGCTCCAAGATGATTGAACACGGTCGACTACCCCGCAGGCACCGATCCAAACTTTCACTAAATACCGCGACGTCGCTATCGACCAACCCATCGCGTTACCGCATATCTTCCATAGCAAGAATACATTAGAGATCTTGCTCGCTTTTATCGATATCGCTTTGCATTTTTGCTTGCTAAGGCTGTTTTATGGTTGTCTTGTGTATCCGTGTCCAATGCCTTATTGTCTGAGTCCTTTACCAACGTCATGTCCGATTTTGTGTAGGTTTGGTGGAGTATTTTTTGACCAAGTACGGCGACGAATCCTCGGAGGCTTTTCAGCGTGTGCGGCGTAACTTTGTACGTAGTATGGCAGGCTACAGCGTGTTCAGTTTTCTCCTTCAAATAAAGGACAGGCACAACGGAAATATTATGCTGGACACGGATGGACACATCATTCACATAGGTAGGTCACATGCATGTGAAGCAAACACGTATTTTTATGGCTGTAACCATATGTACTGAAAATGTGTATATTATTATGCAGATTTCGGCTTCATGTTCGAGAGCAGTCCGGGTGGAAATCTGGGGTTTGAACCGGATTTCAAGCTGAGTACTGAGATGGTGACGATTATGGGCGGGAAAATGGAAGCGCCGCCTTTCAAATGGTTCATGGATCTCTGCATACAGGCCTACTTGGCTGTCAGGTATGTGACATATTCATTCTACGTGGTTTGTTCCG
>JASAMW010004016.1:0-32283 GCA_030247985.1 Epsilonema sp. ZAB3_2 | reverse complement strand
AGGACATAAAACCATAACAAAATGAGTTAAGGAACACAAAAAAACTAAACTTTTAGGGGTATGGAAATTAATCCTGTACTTAAAAATTGCAAAGGAAATCTGACGAAATGACAATTTGCTATGCTAAGGGAAAAATTCTTGCGGAAATCACTAGGCGGCAGCCGCTTTCATCGGAGCAAAATTCACAACACATGGGTTAAGGAAAAAATTTAGCGGAGCATATCTCAATGAAACCCGATTAAAGCTTGTGGTCAAGAGTAAAAAATCCCATACTGGCAAATTTTATTCCTTTGAAAAAAGTAAGGACTAAAAAAAGTTTTCATGAAAATTTCCTTATATAGATGTGACTAATGGTCCTTTACATGTATATAAGGACTAAAAGTTCAGTATTTCTATTCCTGTGCGAGACCATTGTTGTTATAGGGATATCGAACTTGGGGCACTACGTAGTCTCTAGCTCTCCTTCGCCTTGTGTGTGGGATATGGATGCCTTCCTTCTCTTCTCTGCAGGACATACCGTATTTACCGGTGCATGGCCCCCCCCCCCCAATCGCAAGCCCCATATATTGGTAAAAATATATGCGCAAATGCGCATCCCTACCCCCTCCCTTCCCAATGCAAAACCCCATAGAGGACCTCTCAGTTTGCATAGCCCTGGGGCTATGCACCGGTGAATACGGTAGTACATACATTGCATTCGCGCATACATACGTACACTGCTAGCATCACAGCAATATTCTCCAGATGAGAATCGGCCAAAGTTTTCGATTAGCGAGCGAATGGTCGGCTTTGTTCTACTTATCGTCGCTCTAGTCCAGTGTCGTTGAAAGATACATGCATGCGTGCTCGCTCCAGACGTCACTATTCCCTCTACCTAAGGCAGCGCATATGGCGGCTACACTTGAAGGGATTAACTTCGGTGCAAATCGAAAGAGAACTTAGGCAGGCGGATGGCATTGATGTGACCGCTTGGGAGTGTTGGCCTTCTCATTCGGCGAGTGAAAAAGCGGGGACATTTACGAACGGAAACGAGCGGCTGGGGTCGGAAGGCTACGACAAAGAAATCTGCTTTCCTGTTTATTGACAAACTGATTGAAGAGAACAAAGGGGAAATATCAGCTGCCCGCATTCGAACAATTTCGAACAAGGCCCTGAACATCGCCCTGTCCCTTGCAACTGTCAAGCGCATTCGTTTTCAGCTGGGCTGGGTTTCTGCTTCTGCGAAATACTGCCAAATTGTGAGGGACGTGAACAAACAGACGCGACTCAGGTTTGTGGCGAACTTGAAGGCCCAGCCGGCCGTTCTTAAGCGCATCATTTTCACGGATGAATGCTGCGTGCAACTTGACAACTGTCGGAAGAAATTTTTCATCCGCCGGGGGCAATCATTTATGCGACTACGATCTCGCGCAAAGCATCCAGTGAAGGTGCATATCTACGGTGGGATTAGCTGGGAAGGAAGAACGTGGCTGATGATTTTTCCAGAATTGATGCGCTTTGACTCTGCCCGTACTGCAGCGTTCTTGAAGATGTTATCGCGCCTTTTGCAGAGCAGCGGATGCCGCCGGACTATGTACTACAGGCCGACTCAGCGCCATGCCACAAAAGTGCCTTCACAATGACCGAGATCAACAGAATGGGACTGAAGTACTCGCCTCACTTCTGGCCCCCAGAGAGCCCCGACCTTAAAGGCACGGTATACCCTTTGACGGCGAAGTTTTTTTGTTCTCCTCTGTGTTTTCTGTGGTGTCATCTTGGGGGAATCATGCAAAAGCTTATGCGTCGATGTCCAGACCCCCATAATCATTTACTTTTTTGTTACCAAAATCCAGGGAGATGGGCAAAGATTTTTCCATAAGTGAGGCTTAGATGATTTTCCAATCTTTCCCTTCGGTAAAGGGCAGATGGGTAAAGTAGTTTTTTTTGCTATAGCTGGAAGCTGAGATTTCATTTCCTTCGGTCAGTATAGTAGTTTACGCCGAATTGATTCCGCCCCCATGTCTCGACGAGATTTCGCCTCCTTGTAGAGAAACCCCACTATAACGTGTCTGCTTCGAAATCGTTTGTTCTTTGTAGCGCCTCACTTCCTGCGTCATTTAGAATCTGCGCGTGTTGTCGTCCGCGCGCGCGCCGTCGTCCCCTCACGTTCAAAATAGAGGAAGTGAGGGTGAAAGAAAAGGCGAGGAAGTGAGGGTGAAAGAAAAGGGTGTTAAAGCGACACGTAAAAAGTGGGGTTTCACGACAAGGAGGCAAAATCTCGTCCCAGACATGGGGGAGAAATCAATTCAGCACAAAAAACTACGTATACTGACCGAAGGAAAATTGAAAAATCGATCTCAGCCTTCACTATGGAAAAATCTTTGCCGCATCCGCCCTTTAAGCAAATTTATAAAGTAGACAAATCTATAATGTGGGACGATGCATTATTTATTCTCAGGATCTAGCCAAAGTAGACTCAAAGCGGTTAAAAAATCCTTTCGATAACTTCAAGTCGCCTAGAAAATAAAAAAAACCCGCATGCGTCTCACGCTGCCTCCTGTGTCGAGAAATCGCCAAATTCCTTAAGTACTAAAACGCTAGGCTTTTTTCGATTATTCAACATAACCGAACAAGCTGCAAATACTTTTTCATCTAAAAAGTAGCCTATTCTATGTAGAATTTGATGCAGATTTCCAAAAAATAGAATCAGGTGTTTCAAAAAATTTAACTCCGACCCAAAAATTGTTAAAAATATACAAATTTTCGCAAAATTATATACTAGGGGTTAAATTTTTTTAAAAAAACACCCATACTGTTTTTGAAATCTAACCCAAATTTTACATAGGATAGGCTACTTTTAATGAAAAAAAATTTTTGCGGCTTGTTCATTTATGCTGAATAATCGAAAAAAGTGTACCTTTTAATACATTTTTAGAACTTAAGGAATTTGGCGATTTCTCGACACAGAGGGCACGTAGACGCATGCGGTTTTTTTTATTTTCCAGGCGAGCTAAAGTTATCGAGAGATTTTTAACCGCTTTGAGCTACGTTCGCTAGATCCTGAGATAAATAATGCAATGGGTCCCAGAAATATAATTTGTACTATAGGACGCAGTTCGCGGGTGCACCTTGCCTTTATCCCTATTCGAATCTATTTGGCACGAACTGAAAGAATAGATGCAGAAGAGTTTTTTTAAGCCGAAGACCAAGGTCGAGCTGGTCAACGGAACAAACATCCTTGGGTACGGTCGGCGTGAAAAGCTGCTGAAAAATACATTCTCACGTTCTGAAAGTGCTGCCGGAAGCTTGAAAAGAACAATCGGAGGCGCTACTATGTATTACAAAATTTGGCGGGCAACAAGGCAGCATAACCTACTCCTACCTACATGTGGTACTCAGTATATGCATACGTACTGTAATTCACTCGACACTGGCCAGTAGGTCACTGTTGCTCGTTTGTAAATTGCCGTTGATCGTTTTCGTTTGTGTACAAGATGTACGTACTCTTTTTACTCCATACAGTACAGTTACTACAGTTAGTACCTAGGTACAGTAGGTAGGTACGTCCCCTTTCCTTTGCAAAAGTTGTAATGTAACTGACTATTGCAAATAGGTCACTTTCAGCTTGCTCCCCTCCTGATTGCTGTTGAATCGCTTTTCACTTAAGTAAAACTGTTGTTTTCTTATATACGTACATACATACCGTACCTTTTCCAAAATGTAAAGGATCATACTTTACATGGCTTGGGCACAGTATTCCCTTCCTTCCTGCCCATAAGAAACCTACAATTTAACGAGAATGGGGGGGGGAGAAGTAAAAAAGGGGGAAAGGTAATTTGGAAGGACGACTAACATAATTGAGGTACTTGCAACTTTGACACTTTGATCAATTTTAAAAAAATTCTAAACTTAGACAATGACTTTGAAGATAGCTTGATATTATAAAAAACTAACTTACGCACATAAAAGAAAATTTTAACTGACATTACTGACCAAAAAAAAAAAAAAAAAAAAAAAAAAAAAAAAAAAAAAAAAAAAAAAAAAAAAAAAAAAAAAAAAAAAAAAAAAAAAAAAAAAAAAAAAAAAAAAAAATATACAAAAAAAAAAATAAAAGAACCAATACTTAAAAAAAATTGAGAAGCAAGACCCCAAATCAAAATAAATTAAAAAAAATAGAATTTCAGTACAACTTTTAAAAATTAAATAAAATCAACGCAAAAGGTCCAACACCACAAGCACCTCAAAAGTTCGTGCACTTGTTATGCAATAGACAATATGACTTTGGACACAAATAATGTAAAGTCCGATGTAATCCCATGCACATTGCGGACCTCATTATTTTTTAATGATAAAAAAAAATCAAAAAAACCCATTCCTTCAAAAAGGCCACACTCCTCATTTTCTAACAAAAAATTAAAAAAAAAAACATAAAAAAAAAAAAAAAAAAAAAAAAAAAAAAAAAAAAAAAAAAAACAAAAAAAAAAAAAAAAAAAACACAAAAAAAAAAAAAAAAACAACCAAAAAAAAAAAAAAAAAAAAAAAAAACAAACAAAACCCCCAAACAAAAAAAAACAAAAAAAAAAAATACAAAAAATTTCTAAATATTTACCATAACTACATACAAATAATACATAATAAATCAACCATTACAAACAATAAATACTAAAAATTCTGCCCATACGAAACAGAGGCAAGTCTTTTCTCTCAAAAAAAAAAAAAAAAAAAAATAAAAAAAAAAAAAAAAAAAAAAAAAAAAAAAAAAAAAAAAAAAAAAAAAAAATATAAAAAAAAATAAAAAAAAAAATTCTTCAAAAAAAGACGCACATGATGCAGGCAAAGAGGTGAAGTTAGGGCCTGGAACCATATACTACGTGACGGTATACCAGCAACACCTCTTCCAAAACATCGATCAACAAAGCATCCCTCCGAATGACCAGAAAGAAAGCAAAAAAATCTGCCATACAGTAACAATCCCACAGACATTGTGCTATAATGTGGAAGGGTGTCAAATTGGACCGCTTTGGACCACTGACCACCCTCCTTTCATCAATCCCCCTGCCCCATGGGAGCTACTAAAGGATAAAAAAACAAAAAAAAAAAAACAAAAAAAAAAACAAAAAAAATAAAAAAAAAAAAAATAAAATTTATATAAAAAAAAAAAAAAAAAAAAAAAAAAAAAAAAAAAAAAAAAAAAAAAAAAAAAAAAAAAAAAAAAAAAAAAAAAAAAAAAAAAAAAAAAAAAAAAAAAAAAAATAAAAAAAAAAAAAAAAAAAAAAACAACAAAAAAAAAAAAAAAAAAACATAATAACAACATGCCAACCTTCGCGATTTCAACTCTGACCAAGTTAAAAAGTTGCACAGAAGTACCTCACCCCCGTATTACATACAGAAGGATCCACTGAAAATAACCAATTAACTGACTTATAATAAAAAATAAAAAAAAAAAAAAAAAAAAAAAAACATACAAAAAACAAAAAAAACAAAAAACAACAAAAAAAACAAACAAAAAAAAAAAAACAAAAAAAAAAAAAAAAAAAAAAAAAAAATAAAAAAAACACTTAAAACAACATACAACCAATTCAAGTCAAAAAAAAAAAAAAAAAAAAAAACTAAACCTTAAAAACAAACATCATCCTTACAAAAAAGCAAAAAAAAAATATAAAAAAAAAAAAAAAAAAAAAAAAAAAAAAAAAAAAAAAAAACAAAAAAAAATATATCCATATGCTCAGTAATGTCAGCAAAAAAATTTTCTATGCGCGTAGGTATGTACAGTCAGGTTCTCAAAGTCATTGTCCAAGCTTCAAATTGGATCAAATTTGATCAAAGTGCTCAAAGTTCCAAGTGACGCTCCAATTGGATCAAAGTTAGTCCAAGTCCTTCAAAGTTGACCTTTCGCCCCTTGTTTTCTTTCTCGCCCACCCACGCCAACCCAGCGAGTAATGCGCTGCGCATATGTGAGGTATTAGGTTTCTTATGAGCGGGAAGGAAATGCTGTGCCCAAGCCATGTAAAGTATGATCCTTTACATTATGGAAAAGGTACGTTATGTATGTACGTATATAAGAAAACAACAGTACGTAAGTGAAAACGATGCAACAGCAATCAGCAAAGGAGCAACTGAAAGTGACCTATTTGCAATAGTCAGTTACATTACAACTTTTACAAAGGAAAGGGACCTACCTACCTACTGTACCTAGGTACTAACTGTAGTAACTGTACTGTACGGAGTAAACAACAGTACGTACATCTGTACACAAACGAAAACGATGCAACAGCAATTTAGCAAACGAGCAACAGTGACCTACTGCATGTCAAGTGAATTACAGTACGTATGCATATACTGAGTACCACATATAGGTAGGAGTAGGTTATCCTGCCATGTTGCCCGCCAAACTCTAATACATAGTAGCGCCTCCATTGTTCTTTTCGACTTCCGGCATCACTTTCAGAACGTGCAGAATGTATTTTCGGCACTTCTGCACGCCGACCGTACCCCAAAAATCTTTGATTCCGTTGACCAGCTCGTCCTTGGTCTGCGGCTTTGCAACGTTCCGCATATATTCCTTCAGTTCGTGCCAAATAGATTCGATAGGGATAAAGGCAAGGTGCACCCGCGAACTGCGTCCTAAATTTGCTTAAAAAATTTTTGGTAACAAAAAAGTAAATGTATGGGGATGGGACGTCGACGCATAAGCTTTTGCATGATTCCCCCAAGATGACACCACAGAAAACACAGAGGAGAACAAAAAAACTTCGCCGTCAAAGGGTATACCTTGCCTTTAAGGTCGGGGCTCTCTGGGGGCCAGAAGTGAGGCGAGTACTTCAGTCCCATTCTGTTGATCTCGGTCATTGTGAAGGCACTTTTGTGGCATGGCGCTGAGTCGGCCTGCAGTACATAGTCCGGCGGCATCCGCTGCTCTGCAAAAGGCGCGATAACATCTTCAAGAACGCTGCAGTACAGGGCGGAGTCAAAGCGCGTCGATTCTGGAAAAATCATCAGCCGCGTTCTTCCTTCCCAGCTAATCCCACCGTAGATATGCACCTTCACTGGATGCTTTGCGCGAGATCGTAGTCGCATAAATGATTGCCCCCGGCGGATGAAAAATTTCTTCCGACAGTTGTCAAGTTGCACGCAGCATTCATCCGTGAAAATGATGCGCTTAAGAACGGCCGGCTGGGCCTTCAAGTTCGCCACAAACCTGAGTCGCTTCTGTTTGTTCACGTCCCTCACAATTTGGCAGTATTTCGCAGAAGCAGAAACCCAGCCCAGCTGAAAACGAATGCGCTTGACAGTTGCAAGGGACAGGGCGATGTTCAGGGCCTTGTTCGAAATTGTTCGAATGCGGGCAGCTGATATTTCCCCTTTGTTCTCTTCAATCAGTTTGTCAATAAACAGGAAAGCAGATTTCTTTGTCGTAGCCTTCCGACCCCAGCCGCTCGTTTCCGTTCGTAAATGTCCCCGCTTTTTCACTCGCCGAATGAGAAGGCCAACACTCCAAGCGGTCACATCAATGCCATCCGCCTGCCTAAGTTCTCTTTCGATTTGCACCGAAGTTAATCCCTTCAAGTGTAGCCGCCATATGCGCTGCCTTAGGTAGAGGGAATAGTGACGTCTGGAGCGAGCACGCATGCATGTATCTTTCAACGACACTGGACTAGAGCGACGATAAGTAGAACAAAGCCGACCATTCGCTCGCTAATCGAAAACTTTGGCCGATTCTCATCTGGAGAATATTGCTGTGATGCTAGCAGTGTACGTATGTATGCGCGAATGCAATGTATGTACTACCGTATTCACCGGTGCATAGCCCCAGGGCTATGCAAACTGAGAGGTCCTCTATGGGGTTTTGCATTGGGAAGGGGCGGGGGTAGGGATGCGCATTTGCGCATTATATTTTTACCAATATATGGGGCTTGCGATTGGGGGGGGGGGGGGGGCAATGCACCGGTAAAAACGGTATGTAATGCAGAGAAGTGAAGGAAGGCATACATAAACCCCAAACAAGGCGAAGGTGTGCTAAATAATAGGTAGTGCCCCAAGTTCGATATTTTTTTTTTGTTTTATTTTTGTGGTTTAGCCTGCTGGCTTGCCCTTCCCTTCTCTGCCAAAACAACTCCCCAGGAAAGTCCGGTGTTGAATTTCCTCAATCCTGCTTTGCGCTTACATCAGCTAACATGGCTACATCCTCAGCTAGACAGCGAGCTAAGCGTCCACCAGCCTATGCGTTTGTGGTGTGGGAGGGAGAAGACGGGAAGCATTCCATTGTGGAATCGAAAAGCCTGGAAGGGACGATCGAAATGGGAGGACGGGTGGTCAAGATGATCAACGGGCAGTCATTCTATGCTTCTATCCTTTATCTAACTGACAGCAAAGGAGAGGCTGACGGCTTCCAGAGACAGTTTGAGAAGGAGAAGCAACAGGTGCGTCTTTTTACATCTTTACACCTACAGTAACCTGCTACTGTACTGTTGTACATAGTAACATAGAACCCATATTTTAACCCATAGGATTTTCGTTCCCACAATATCGACGTTTTTTGATGAAAATTTAGATTAGCAGGCCTACTACCGTAACCCAAATTGCATTTTAATATCGACGTTTTCTGATGAAAATTTAGATTAGCAGGCCTACTACCGTAACCCAAATTGCATTTTAAAATTCATGCCAAATGTTTATTCGCACATTGTTTAGCAGCGGGACGGGGAGGAAGACACAGCCACGGATCAACAAGACAACGGAGAAGCAGATGCGACGCCGCTGTCCCCGCAGCAACTTCAGACGCCACAAGAATCAGCGAAAGACAAGAAGCGGAAGAAGCAGCGCACTGAGAAGGAGAACCAAGCTGCTTCTGTTTTCACGGTGGAAGGTAAGCAACAAATGTTATTACTGTAATCCTATTGGGCGCCGCTATACGTAGGAAATAATTACGTACCTACTGGAGAGGAAATAATTATTATTTCGATGTGCAAAATCAAAATAAAGCGATACAAAATATTCCCCAATAAATAAAAACATTGGTCCCAAAATAAAAGCAATTACATAAAAAATGAAAATGATTGAATGATGTTTTCAGGAGAGGAAGGGCAACGAGTTCCAACTCCTGAGGAGCTGCAACAGCAGTTGGGTGTCGGCACGTCATTGGAAGCGACAGCTGGGCACATCGCAGCGGCGACACAGGCGCTCTCTGCACTGGATGGAAGCAGCACTACTGCATTGCCGCCGCCACCGCCTGGCAATCCATTCGCTCCAGCTCCAGTCTGTCAGCATCAGCCGTCTGCCTTCGTCGCCGTGCAGCAGCAACAGCCGCCGCCGTTAGTGCCAGCCGGATTAGTTACTGCGCTGGCAACGCTGAACACCACGCTCACGACGGTCAACAACAGCCTGCAGATGCAGAACATTCTGCTTGCTCAGCACATGAACGCGATGGAAAAGTTGGAAAGCGCTCTCCTGGGCAAGCAGCTGGCTGGCCAGCCAGTCGCTCCGATTCCTCAGCCAACACCTGCTTCTAGCACCATCCGATCATCCACGCAGCGTCTGTCTCTGGCTGAGCTATTTCCGGAGCTGAAGGACGTCGACTTGGAAGGATCCTTCGGCGTGACGAGGGAGAAGCTGGCCGCCACCAGTCAGCGACTGGAAGCATCCACGGAGGGTGCCTTCCTTCTCCGGCTGTTAGAACTTGTCTTCACGCCGCAAGAGCTCTCCAATAATGCCACGCTGAGCAGCAAAAGCGCTACGAAGAACGCGCTGGACCCGGAAAAGGTGGCATGGGCAAAGAAAGCATTCTTTGAGTTCCGCCCCGAGCTTGTGAATGAAGCTCGTACAAAGTGGGCGAAAAGCTGCAACTCCGTGAATACGCAGCTCACTAGCATTTGGCAGCGCACAGAAAACGAAAAAAACAAAGGCGCCTCAACTGTATCTCAGGAATAATGTAGTACTCGTATACGTACCCAGTACATGCATGCTGTACATAACTGAAAGTAGGCGTACGTACAGCAAGACCAGTAGTGCTTCTTTTTATTGCCCGTTTCTGCTGCTAATTCTTGTTACGTATTTATTTTTGCTGACCCTTCTGTCTAAGCTTATTCTGATGTACATAGGCTACATAGGTACCGTATTTTTGGCGCTGCTACTTTTGTTCATACGTGCGAAACTACACAGTGTACATACATACATAACATGTCAGTAATATACCGTGCGGTATGTCTGTCTACTAAAACTTGAGAAACGAAGAATAAGACATGGCACTAGACTTTTCGCTGAAGGAAATATGATAGGTGCGTCCGTCGGTCCACTACTAGAGTATGCAAAGGAAGGGAGCGTTGGCGCAGGGGTCCCCTCTTGTTGCATAAGCCCAGATTAGAGAGAGGGGCGAGGGAGCGCGAGAGGGCGAGAAAGAGTAAACAAAAGGTCCAAGTTCTTCCAAGCATATCCAAGTTGCTCAAAGCTGAACATTCCAAGCGTCTCCAAGTGACGCTTTCACTTGGAAATTCTCCTTCAAAGCACTGTCCAAGTGTTCCAAGTTCCTGTGCTAGAGAATAGCCAGGCTTTGACTTACTTGGATCAAATTTGAAGCTTGGACAATGACATTGAGAGCTGGACTGTATGTTATGTACAGTATGTAGTGGCTCACACAGCACAGTACGTGTGTATGTTCTGCATGTATGTGAGTGAATGAACCTTTCATGTGCTGTGCTGAAATATATGGAATTTTTTTTGTTTTACACTGGTAGCCTAGCCGTCAGTGCCTACATACGTAAGTATATGTGGCCTACATTGTGTACCTACTACATATTATGCGCTTGATGTGTGTAGTGCAAGCAGCTCATGCAGATGCAACGGCTGACAAGGATGCTCCCTACAGTGGAAAGATCAACCAGCTCGCCTTCCATTGGCATTTCGTCGAGTTGGACAACGATGAACACAACAGCGTGGAACAGAAGCCTGGCATCAACGTCGCCACTGGCCGACTCCAATACTGGCAGTAGGTGGTGAGTCTAAGAAACTGGCTGATGTTCAATTTCTGATTGGCCACTTCACAATGCCAAGCATGGTCACTCTTTGTGACACGCTGTTTGCTTCAAATCAACCAAGGTGAATGCAGCTGGAGACAATGGTGATGATGAATGAAGCTTGTAATGCCAGAGAATTTGAAGGCAATATGGCATAGCGCTGGATCTCTGGAATCTGCTGCCCCAACACATCTTCACTGATGAAAGCGGGAAAAGAGTTGGTCTTAACTTGGTTGAGATTCCATCGCATCCTCAATCAGTCGGATATCTTCGAAACAATGGAGAACCAGCAGGCTAGGCTCACCAAAAAATTGCTGATACTGCAAAATATCAGTAGTGGCATTCACATGCCAATCAATACCACCCTATGGGGCAGCAGCGACAGAGTACAGTGAAGCTGTGCTGCAGTACTGCTCCCACCTGGCTGAATAGGTCTGGCATTGGAAAAGAGGGAACAGTCACAATCGTCGTTGGAGGATAATAATCGTAGTTAACTTTTGCATTGGTCTTTTCTGCGGACGATAGACATACAGTACATGAGCTTTGTTCAATCTCTATCCGCTCAATTGGCATTGCGTGCCTTGCTGTCAATGGGGCATGCATATCTGCACCTACAGTAGCTTTAGATGGAAAGGTTCTACCTACGCATCTCAGATGGATGGAAGCTGCAGAGACATGGCAGTTTTCAAAAGGACGCCGATGGCCTGGGGGGACTCATACTCATCCCGCAACAAGTGTTAAAATAGCCGAGCGGTCCCCTAACACCGACTTTCAAAATTTGGTTTCAAACCAACTTTATTATAAACTGGATTTTTAACACCTCGATGTACGTATGTGCATATCAAAGACCAAAGCACTATTCGCAGCCAGTCTTCTCCTACAGGTATATCGCACCATACTCCTTTGCACAAAATTGTACAGTTCAGTGATGGTTTGCTTTGGTCAAAATCGCGACATCTTCCATCACAAATGCATTAGTGACACAGGCGAAAATATATAATTCTACCAATTTTGCAGTGGATTTCGCTGCTGGAGAGTGAAGTGTAACGTAAATTCGCGTTCCTCCCTTTGCCCTTGGCCTTGACACTTCAAAAATAGTGTACAATAACCTCGTGTACGTACAGTAATGTAATATATATAAAAGATACTGCATTTCTGATTTTCTGTTATAACAGGATCAGCATTATCCTCAGCCAGTACTCCATACAATAGATTGCCTCTCTGTCAACACGACAGATTCACTGTCTTTCGTCTGCTCTGAGCCAACACTGGTGGAATTATAATTTAAAATGCCTCAACAAGTACATCGTGCTATTTGGACATGGTGAGGAAGCTAGGAAGTCTCCATTATTTACTTACTCCTGGTTTTCAGACAGGAATGAGTTGGTACCATCGCTATTGGAGTGGGCGAAAGTGGCGTGGTAGAGAAGTACTGAGCCAGCGCCCGCATTGCAACCATTGATCGATACGCCCCAGAACTTTTTTTAAAAAACGAAGGACATTAGTGTGCGATGCCTTCCACCGAATGATCGAATACAGCAGAAGAGGCATGTTCACCTACAGTAATCTGGAAGCTATGATGTACAGCTGGAAGCTTGCGGCGGACTATGCGGGTCGTCCAGGAGGGCCTGCTCGCCTGGAGCCGGCCGGATGGTGGTTGGTGGATCACCTTCTGTCCACGCGAGGCCTGGTCACGGTTATCCAGCAGTGTCACCCAGCGCTGTAGGGACAGTTGTCGTCTTATCACCATGGCCAGCCGGGTGGATGGCCATCCAGCCCGCCACCCGCTCCAATTGATCCACAGTAGGCTGGGGGCGCTGTGATAGTGTGTGGTGATTATGGAGGGAGTTCACTAAAACAGGCCACCGCTCTCTTGGCCCACCCACTATGTATGATTTAATTCTATCGGTATGCACATGCGCCTCTTCCCCTTTACGGGCCATTGTGTAAGTCCCTTCCTTTCTTAGATTGGAGCATTATTGAAACTCGTGTAACCTACCGCCTCGCTTCTAGGTTTTTGTATGCTTTCCTGTTGAGTTTCGAATGGGAGCATTTACATATTACATAGACAGAGGCTGGCCAATTTTAGGGGGTACCACCCCCCCCCCCCCCTCCCCCTGACCGTGGGCACCACGTGGATTTCAGCATTTTCTACAACCGACCCCCATGATGGAAGCCGTGAAACTCTACAAGGCTTTTCGCGTCATCTTCCAGGATGAAGGCGTGGAGTTGGAGGAGGAGGAGGAGGTGCAGAAGAAGACAGATTTGGATATGCTTTCAATCCTTTCCGCATCAATGGTGTACTGAAAAGATTCACTATTCTCTATGACTATGGGCATGCTGTCAGTTTCACTTAGGCAAATACAGTGCTCACATACACAAAAGGGGAGCTGGGGTGGTTCAGTTCAGGTGGAGGAGTAATCAGTCGGCGTACTGCAGCATAAATTACAGGGCCTGTCAGTATCTATGTATACATACACCTCCTGGAAGTACTTTGATTCACCCAGTAGTTTGAGTGTCCCATGCAATGACACTTTGACACACCACCAGTAGTAGTGACACTGTTGATGTGCCCATTGCCTGCGATCACATCATGCAATCGCAACGGACCTCACGTTTCATTTTGCTCATTCAGACTTGCGGTTGTACCTACTTTTTGCTCACTCAAACTTGTGGTTGTAATGTACTTCATTTTGACTAAAACTGAACTAAAAACTGACCAAAAACGATATGCTCTTAATGCCCATGCCCATTAGCCAAGCCAACACGCTAATTAGCCCATAACTGGTTTAGGCACACATTTGCATACATAGTAATGTACAGCATAGATAGGCCTGTATGTAGAGCGTCGCCTTGGCCTGCCAGAAAGCGCACCAGATCCCTTTCGATTGTGCTTCATCCTTGGTGATTGGAAGCTTCCTGAACTCATCGACAGTCTCCCAGTTGAAGAACTCGGCGATGAGCAGATCCTGCCAATGGGTGGCGATCTTCATCGTCGATTGCCTGATAAGTCCTTGGCAAGAAGCGTGGTCTCCAGCGGCGCAAGATGTTTTGGCTTGAGCGAGCAAGCTGGAGATGGCTGCAGTGAGCTTGTACTGCTCCTTGTTTCCTTTGTACTTGAACTTCTTCTCTGCTCGCTTTGGGGGCGGCTTGTTGGGGAATTAGTTGATGCTGCTGTCCAGCTGCTGCAGTGAGATAAGCCGATTAAGTATGCCCATTTATTGTTCTGCCCACCAACTGGGCAGTTTTATTGCTTCTCTTTGACTAATCTGACCCTCCGCCCACAACAAAAAGAAAGGTGACGGTTGTCTCTTGTGTCAGCCAACTCTGACCAGCCAAAGAAATTAGAACTCCCCTTGTTTGTGCCAACTTTGAGCAGCCAAATTTTCTGAGAGAACAAGCGGAAAATCCACCACCAAGACTCGGTCCCCTTAATTTTTGTAGACACATGCACAGCATGTAATGTATGCACATACGTACTTGTACACAATCGTTTCATATGTTCACTCAGTAGAATTAGCATGTCAAATCTTGGTCGTGAATGCATAACAAGCAGTGATCACACCAAATGAATCAAAACTGAACTCCAATTCAATATTCACTCATTTTCGTATCCTTTAAATTCTCTCATCAGAATCTTCATCATCATTATGCACTTGCCCATGGGAGCAGACAGGTTGCCTGTTGGGTAGTAAGAGAAGGGAAATAGGTTGTCATTGGTTAGAGTAGAATGACATTGAATTGCTCAAATGGTGAGGAATTGTACAGGATCAGGGACTGGAGAATTTTGTTGGCAGAGATGAAAAAGGGTTCGATATAGTAGTGGAGTTTATTTCAAACCGCTGAGTGGGGTTAGACCTGTTGCGGAGTTAAAATTGAGGCAGGGGAAGAGAAGGGACAAAAAGTAGGGATATCCCCCCTGGCGGATGATGAAGAGGAACAATCAGTTCCCTCCGAGTCCATTTTTGCGGTGAGAACGGCAGCGCAACACTGGGCAACAGCGAATTCACATAGCAACGCAACACCACCAGTAGTGACAGTGATGATACAGTAGTAAATGATTTGACGGTGAGCAGAAGAAACTTGCAAATTGGATTTCTTTCTTTGGCCCGTTGGGGATGATTCACATATGACGTCAGGTGGTTTTCAGCCAAAATGGATGGGTACCCCCCCCTCCCCCCCCGACCGTCAGAATAGCGTCAGAATTGGTCCAAAGGCCGTACCCCCCCCCCCCCCCCCCCCACCGTCAGCGTCAGAGGTGGCCATACTGGCCTGACCCCCCCCCCCCCCCCCCCACCGGACAGAGCAGTAGTAATAGTACTTGCGTATGTATGTGTGAACATACAGTATGTTGTGTATGTATGTACATGTTGATATACAGTATGTTATGTCTGTATGTTATGTACATGTATTAAGTACATACTACTGTTATGTGTGTATGTATCCGCGCCCATCATCGTCATGTGGCGCAACCCCCCCTCCCCCCCCCGTCAGCGTCAGAATATTGATCTGAGCGCCGACCCCCCCCCCCCCCCCCCCACCGTCAGACTGACGTCAGAGGCTGGGCCATGGCGAGGGGGGCCCCCCCCTCACCTACCACCTGACGTAATTTGTGACTCATCCCTTGGTGGAGGGGCAGCCGGCCTGCTGTTAGATCGGCAGCTCGGACTGGGTGTCGCTAATTCCTCCCTACCCGTCGCCGGCCCCTTAGAATTCAAGGTAGCCAGAATGAATTCTAACTCTGCAGCCATATCCTCCTCGGTATCCTGCTGTTGTGGCCGTGATTTTTTCCATTGGCTGCTTGCTGATTGCTTTGTTTGCTTTCTTTTTCTTGTTTGTTTCAATGTCCTTGTCTCTGTCTCAACATCCCAGGAACAGCGGTGCTTTTTAATACGCCTGCAATATTAAGAGCCTTTTTAATTTTGCAGTTACTGTGCACTGGTCTCCTACCGCAATAAAAGGAAAGCAATGTCAATAATGTTTTCACCATTTCTCGAATTTGAAATCTTAATAAATAAAGCAAGAAAACGTCCGTTATTTTTCGTAATTAACCTTGCTGATCTGTACGTCAATCGTCAATTTTTTTCTATTTCTGCTGACGTCATCGCTATATAATTTTTGTCTAAATACAACTTCAAATGGACATCTATCCAACTGCAGGTGCTCATAAGCTCATGATACAGTATGAATGGCAACTACAAGGCGTTGTACACTGCCAGCAAGACCCTATGCTTTGTTACATGCCTAAAAGCTTCAACAATGAGCAATTATGAGGAATTAAGATTTATGTTTCCCACACACTGCTCAATTAGAGCCCTAAGGAGTGCAGTGGGGTTGAATAAATGTCTGGCTGGCAAAGCTTATGAGAATATGAGATCAATACTACTTATTCCACATAGGTTACTAAAGTAGCTAACAACTAGTATTAGCTATATGCTTCAAGCATTACCCTTCAAATTTAGCTGAACACTATCGGCCAAAGGGTTAAGGTTTAAGTATGTGCAAGGATACAAGGATTAGATTCGAGGCTTAGATTAGATTCGAGGTACATGCAATTGATGCAACAGCATGTGTCTCAGGAAAATCAGGACCTAGAAGAATTTGAGGAATGTTTGAATAAGAGCAGCAGCAAGATTTTTGAATGACATCCGAAGACTACTTGTGGAGCTGCTGGGGTCGAGAATTTTTGCTTCAGGGCTCCAGAGTCAAAAGATGAAGCTGTTTCACCAAGCATCGTGCCAGAACTGAAATTTGTTGAAAAATTCACAGAACATTTCCTGCACCGACGACCAGTTCATTTCATCAGAAAGCAAAGCATGCACGCACTCAGCCCAAAAACTAAAAAGCTTTGGACATCAGAATCTGCTCCAACCTTCAGAACGGAAGGACGGCGGGACGTTTCTGAATCGTCTGCCATAAGCAAGCTTTTACAACCTACTATAAGAGGTGCATATGTATAGGACGTACATATGTGTATAATGTACAGCACAGTAAGGGAAAGTAAACAGTAAAGCAAAGGTACATAAAGTAGAGCAAGGTAAGAAAGAGTACAGTACGGTAGAGTAGAGTATAGTGCGGTACATACAGTACATAAATATGTACAGCATGGTACGTATGCTATTGTATGTAGTGTGTGTTGTATTGGTAGGTGTCAGGCGTCTGTACCGGGAAGCCGAGCGCCTCGCCGAATTGATCAGCAAGCTTTTGCCTCTCCCAGCGAATGATTACCCGCTGACAGAAGCATACATCGGCGGGGAAAACTTCGAATATCCGGACAATAGTGTGATTGTTGAAGCGGCGAAGGTAGAAGCGGAACGCGATATGTTACTGTAAGTATTGTATGGTAATATGCACCAAGGGGGGTAGGTAGGGGCTATATACGGAACATTACAGTACCACATCACCACCACAACCTGTCAAGGGTAGTACATGCATGTACTTGGGTGGCAGAAAATTTTCACTGAATCAGAGGTAGTGCGAGCAAATTTTTGGCCAAAAAAAGGCGCTGCAAACGCATCAAAATTTCGATATTTTTGAGCAAAAAATGGTCGATATCGAGATCGATATCGATATTTTACTTTTGCCAAATTATGATATGATATCGAGATTGCTGTTTGAAAAAAGACCGATATCGAGATCGATATTTCAAAAATTTAGAAAATCGATACAATATCGATATTGATACCAGAAAAAATTTCGATATATCGACTAATTCGATATCGATATCGCGGTATCTCTAGCGCAACACAGACCGGTGGCCAAAAGCACTGGGCGGGCGCGGCTGCCGCGACACAACAGCAGTATCAATTGTGGCAACAGCAGCAGCAGCATTAGCAGCAACAGGCGTGGGCGGCGAAAAAAGAATCGTAAAAAAAGAAAATAAGCAAACAAGATAACAACAGGCAAAGCAATCAGCAGGCAGTGGCGAAACTGGAGCCGACGAGGATGGATAAAGTCGAGGAAGTGGACGCCACTTTGGAGTATTTTCTCGCAACCTTTACCTGCAATGAGCCGGCGGCGGAGGCGACCGCGGCGAACACGGAGGAGTTAGCGACCAGGCCTGTCCCGCAGGTCCAGCGGCAGGCCTTCGGCTCCTCTGCCAATGGGGAAGAACAAGGTAAGAGCGTTATTTAAGGTATCAATGCCCTGTTTTTCTGAGCGTGGACTCCTGTACTACTAGTGAAGTATCTGGCGATATCAAATTCCAGCTGTTTTCACTTCCTGACACCATACGATCATCCGTCTGCTTGTTTTCCGTTCGCTGTTTCCGCTCCAGTCGCGCTCTCTGCGCTCGTCTTCGTACTATTCAGGGACAACTGTCTATGCATGGACTTCTGGATAAATTCGGTCCAGGCTCTCCTGAGCCAACGAAAGCGAGTTGAGAGGAGATCAAGATATCGATCGAAAGCTTGTTACACGATCTCTTTGACGCGCCATAGAGCGCCTCTTGAAACGGCCTCTCCGTGGCGCTATTCTTGATTGAAACGATAACTTTTTTGAACACGTTTTTCTTGGATAACTTTGCGTAGAGGCAACGTAGCGAGGCGCCGCAGGTACCGATCGATTTCTCTCGTCAAGACGCGTTGAATGGTGTGCCGCATGTTTAAAAATACCCAGTGGTTCCTTCGGAACAACCAAATCGCATGGTTTTTGGAGCGTTCTTCGGCGTGTCGTACTGCGCCGAATACAAGAGCTTTCGCGCTGCCGTTTGGTGTACGTGTAGAGGAAGGGTTGTTCTATATTTCCATGATAAGTGATCACTTTTATCTTGCACACAACGGTTACGAGGAAGCCTCAAAGTTGGCTCCGAAACAGGGCATTGAGACCTTAAGAAGTGGTTTGAGTCGGGTTGCGTTGTGTAAGTGTGAGGCTGTGTAAGTGTCGTGTCTTTCTCGTGTCACAAAAAAGGTATGTATGTATGTATGTATGTATGTATGTATGTATGTATGTATGTATGTATGTATGTATGTATGTATGTATGTATGTATGTATGTATGTATGTATGTATGTATGTATGTATGTATGTATGTAGTTTGTTTTTGCAAGGATAACACCATGCGCACGCCACCATACGCATGCCTGTATATGATGATATGATATGAATACCTACTGTGTCCATTTCATACCAAGCATGTACTTATGTATGTGTTGTCCTGTGTATTATTGTCCTACATATCCATGCCGTACATATGTGTGTCATGTGCTGTCGCCTCTTTGATTATGTTTGTATTGTCGCTGTGGCGTATTGATTAGTTGCGTCTTCCTGTTCATCCATTGTCCATTTCTGCTTTCGTGTCTTGTCTTGTCTATGTGTCTTTGGGAGTAAAATCATTGTTGTGAGCAGTCAGTTCGCTTTTTGTCTATTTGCTATCCAAGAACCCCAACACCGTCCGTACAAATTCTGGTGCTGCTCAACCGGGACATCCAACAACTTCGGATTTGGACAAGGAAGGCTTGATCAACCTTTTGGTCATGCTTTTGCAGGTCAAAGGCATCGATATGGGGAGAACTGTACTATGTACGTACCTAGCCTACACGTACTTCGACAAAAGTATAGTGCACATGTTGATGATACCTTTCTTTTCAGCTAAAGTTCTGTAGCTGAAGCGTGCACATATGTACGTAATGTGATCGCAGGCAATGAGAAAATAGGCAGCCCGTCTGTCGCCTACTTTGGCGTTGGAAGATGGGTATGAGAAAATAGGCAGCCCAACCTCTGTCGCCTGCTTTGGCGTTCACTACCCAATCCTGACATTTATCTTTTCTGTACCTACACACCCAGCAAAGTCTATCCACTAAGGTACTTGCATAGATGTAATGTGGACTACTACTATGCCTAACCAGTTCAGTATTTCTCTATGATGCGCTATGCTATGCTATCCCATAAACTACCCCTACAGTAGCCATTTGGAACGCCATTTTCAAAGATTCTATGACAGGGGTGTTCAGCGTTCTTTGAGCCATTTTTCAGCATTCTTTAAAGAATAGATTTCCATTCTTTAGGAATCGGCTCTGGATTACAATTTGTCCCGACTTTTTTTAGCCGCTTTCATCGGGGGGGGTTTTTTGCATTCTTTCACCAGAATCCACAACTTTTGGGACACATTTCATTCTTTGACCCTAAATTTGTATGGGAAGATTATTGATCCATAATTTTTTGGGACACTGTTCAATCTTTTATTTATCTCAAGATTACTTATCCATATAGAAATTTCGATGCATTTGTCGAGTTTAAAAGAAAGAATAGTCATTTTGTTAGCTCCTCGTACTGCACATAATAATAATATTTGATTTGTATTGAGACATGTCGGCGCAGGAAGCTACAGGATTCAGAACGGCCACCCACCAAGGTGAAGCCACTACATGATATTTTACGCTTTTTTTTCTTTATGTACAATTACATTGTTTTATCATTCTGTCACATTCGCCTGTTTTTGTTCAGCTGCCCGATCGCCATTGCCATTACCATCAACATCAACCGGGCATAGGGGATCGCTAGTCAGTATTGGTAGGGGAAGAGGATTAGGAGAAGCTACTGGATTCAGAATGCCCGCACACTAAGGTAAAGCTATTACATGATATTTTCACGCTTTGCTTTATGTACAATTACACTTTGTTTTTTATGAAGCCATTACTGACACCTTCAGAACGGTACAGGGGTGCATAAATTTCATTGTATCAATGGTAGCCACCTAATTATGGCATTTATTTTGACTGTATGTGCATAAAATATGGGAAAATTCAGGTGCAATTTTACCCGGGTAACTTTCTCAGATGCAGTTTACTTTACCTGGATGGGCTTATGCTGTGTAAAGTTACCTGACTTTACTTGGGCTGATGCGTTGCTGGGTAATTTTACCCGTACTTTACCTGCTCGAAAAAGACCCAAGTTGACATCACTAGTACGTACGTACTACGTAACGTAATTCGATGGAATTGAAAGTGTTGTTGTGCCCCAGAAAAACTTTGCAACAACTGCTAGACCAACAATAAATTCGCCTGAAATTAGGCCACACATTTTACCGGATTTACCGAGTAAAAATTTCTGACTTACCGGTTTTACTGGGTAAGGATTTCCGAAAAAGGTAAAATTACCGGTTTACCGGGTAAAATGCCATGCAGCCGGTATGCACCAATAGACCGAATCCTCTTATTGGACTAGGCAGAGGGCAGCTATCGGAGAATTATGTGCGGGAAGTACTCTGGGAACATCTTGAGAAAGTGCGAAAAAGCAATAAAAAGAAGAAATATGGGATAGTGGAAGGATATAAACATGGAACTAGATAAATTTCGCATAAATCACTAAGTCTATGTATAGGTAATGACTGTCTTCATTGCTAACGTAAGTATGTGCAACCTTAGTGAAGGACGGCGAAGCACTCACCAAAAGATGGATTCCGACAACCGTGGTATGTGTCGTGTAGTAAGTACTATGTATGTAGTATGTGTAGTGTGTATGTAGGAACGATAGAAGGCAAAAAATTGCGAACTGTGCAAGGGACTCTCGTTTTTACTGCATTTTGCATCACTTTTATCGGTTTTTTCCGCAGGCCGTGGTGAAGAAAGAACCGGAAGCGGAGGAGGAAAAGGTGAACAGTGGAGGAAAAGGCGATGAACCGGACGACGAGGACGACTTCGAGATTCTCTGCTGCAGTCAGCGCTATTGAAAATCGAGAAAAAACTCAGCGAAAAAACGCGAAAAACTACTCAGCTGCTACACTTGCTGCTAGGTAGTACTAGAGGAAACACTAGCGCTTGTATCCCAACATCAGACTGCGCCCCTAGTTGATGATTACAACCTGCAAGGATCTTAATATGGCTGATTGACAAGTGCGTAATCCAGCTGTCGCTGCTAATTCGGAGGTCACGAATGTTCAAGAATCAACAAGTGGGCGTACACAGCTCAGCGGAGCTCAACCGTCGGCGCGTGTGCAATTCCATAGGGAGAATCAGGAGGTCAGCCAAGATCAGACGCGCTAACACCCTCAACCAATCGAGCAGTGTCAGATGCCGGCATCAGCTTTGCCTATGGCTGGAGGGGGGGGAAGCGCAAGCTCAGCTCCAGCCTCAGTTCGCACAAGGAACTTCGGAGACTCAGAGTTGGCGTGGGGGAACACAGCCGCCACGGACGCAGGGAGCAGCGCACGCTCAAACTTGGCAAGGACAGACACAACCACCGCCGACGTGGGGAGTACCGTACGGTCAAAGTTGGCAAGGACAGACACAACCACTGCCGACGCAGGGAGCACTGCATGCTCAGAGTTGGCAGGAGGAGGCGCGGGCTCAGAATTGGATGCTTGGTGGGCAGGGTCATCCTCAGCCTTGGCTCATGTCTGGACAAGGGGTGGCGCAAGGTCAGGTTTGGCCTATAAGCAGCTGGGCGGCTATGTTGGGTCAATTCTCTAGAGCCACTCCCACCCACATATTACTATTCCTTGCTTGCTTGCTTGCTTTATATTTCCAAACTGTGGGAAACCAGGCAAACGCAATTGAACCAGGCAATGCGGTAAATCGCAATCAGCCCAGCGTATTCTTGACCGAGCACCCGCATGTACATACCTATGGATCAAAAGTGGTCGAATAACAAAACAAGTACAATCGGCATAGAAAAATCAAATCGTATCCATAAGAATGGCCTAAAACAGTCCCGCTCAGGTGAGCTTATATCATTTTCTCTTCCTTCTTCGAAGTTGCCTTCTTCTACCCTCCGTGTTTTCCCGGTTCAAGGACTCGGCAGGGTCAGATAGGAGAGGAATGTGTAGCTCTCGGCGCCTTGCTTCAACTTGTAAAGACTCGAAGAAACCATCCTCTTCGATCCGCCTGCGAAATTCAGCTAAGCTAGGGGTATGACACATTAGCTCTCCATGATCATTCTCCTTCAGGAAAAGCTCAGGTGGGAGCAGATTCCAGACGTCAATAGCAAACTCGAGGGTGGTCTTTGTAGCACGCATTTTTTGGCGTCGAGTTGCATCTGGAAACTGGGGGCAAAGCTGCAGACGCAAACGGTGGGAACTAGGGCGAGCTAAACGGTGAATTTGACGGATAGCACAGGGAGGGTCTTGTACGCAGGATAGGACACCATCAGGCAGATGTCTTTTTCCGTGCACATACTTGAAAAGTGTCAACATTTGCCTCACGAACGCTATTTTTGTCAGCGGCTTCCACTGCAGGCGGTCCAACAGTACATTGTAGCCATTCTCCCAGTTATTCAGCGATAGTTTTGCTGCGAATTTTTGCACCCGCTCAAGTTGAATCCAATGTTTTCCCAGAGTTGGACACACTGCTGGATAGGCATGAAGCAGAAGAGGAAGCACAGTGGTTTTGTAGAGGTGGGCAAAAACCGATGGCCGATATCTACCAATCATATCCCACAAGGCCCCCACCACACGTTTGCCCTTGACCGCAGTCAGCTCAGCATGCTTTCCAAAGGACAGCTTGGGGTCGATATGGACGCCGAGATACTTCAAGTACATAGTCGGCTCAAGTTCCGTACCTTCCACCAGAAGTGGAGTAGAGAGGGAGGGAAGGCCTGGAGCCAATGAGCAGACTTGGTACTGAGACTTCTGAGGATTAATGGCAAGGCGGAGTGCACTGTATGAGTCGGTAATACTATCAACGTCCTGCTGCAAAGCTACCTCATCCTCGGCACTGCAAATTGGCTTGACTAACAACAAGTCGTCGGCATAACCGATAAGCCTGCAAGTTTTTGACAGATGCTGCAACTGTAGAACAGGAGCGATGTACAACACAATCGTGGCAACAATTACATTGTTTTGCATATTTTTATTAAAATTCATAAATTAAAAATACCACATATCATAACCCAGTGTAAGCAATGAGGTGTCAGCAGAATATAACAGAGGAAAACACAAGACAATATCTTTGAATAGATCGAAATGTGAGCTTTTTGGGAAGGTCGCGAAAGCATGAAATCGCTATTTTGAGGTATCGCGCAAATGAGAGTTGGCGCAAAATTCCTGATGTGCACATGCAAATCGCGCTAGTGAAATGACGCGCTCACCTCAGGCACGCACCTGGATTCGCGCTAGTGAGGGTAGGTAGACCCTCTAATTTATTTTATTGTATGTTTTTATTTTGCCTTGGCTGTACACGTATAGCAATGTCTTGTGTTCGTGAACTAATAGGTTTTATGAGCTAATCAATCGTCTGTTGAGCTACGTGAACAACTTTTGCTTCTGTTGCATGGATTTTATGCACGTGATGACACGTTTAATTTTTACATTAACATCAAGTTAGGGTGTCTGTCTATTAGTGAGCATGTACATATCATCTTCGGAATTTTCCAGGACTGGTCACGACCACAGAATCATTCATCACGGGAGAACTCTATCAGTCGCAAGTCTGAAGCACTGAGTGGAGTTTCGGTAGCCCGGGAAATATCAACGCTACAGTGGCTCATCAATGGCTCGTTCAAGAACATTACCTCGTCGATGGCCTGGCGTTTGCAGTTACAGTTATGCTGTTTATTGCTTATAATTTAATATATGTTCACCTAGTAGATCATCATATGTTATTACCTGACCACACAATGATTAATCCTTTATTCAGTCAATATCGACATGAATATAGCAAGTGTCGAATGTGAACAGCAAAGCACACATTTTACAACACTGTATACATAATACTGTAAATAAGGTATGAAAGTCACGATAAAACATAGGCACTGTGAGGTTTAAAACTTGTAGACGCGGGCATGATCAACGATATCAATACTGTCTAGGGAAGTCAAAAATGAATTTCGCGAACTACTTAAGACAATATTTTCCGGCAGCTGGTTCCACAGAGGTACAACACGATGCCAAAACATGGACTGTTGTAAACTATTATGAGCATAAGGTACAGTAAGACGCAGTGGATGACCACGAGTTGAACGAGCCCTACGGAAAAACTGACTTTCATCCAAATCTACGCGCCCCGTAAGAACACAATAGAACATGCATAGATCAAATTTGATACGACGCACCTCCAAACTCTGAATACCCAGGTGAGCACAACGTAACTCATAGCTAGGCTTGGTACCGTGACACCTAGAAAATACAGCTGAAGTAAAGTAGGACTGTACACGCTCAAGCAACCTGATATCAGATACCTTAGACGGGCTCCACACTACAGTTGCGAATTCTAATAGTGGCCGTACGTATGTATAGTATGCACGCATTAGTATTTCGTCATTGTTTGTACTGAAAGCTTTGAGAATGGAACGCGCAACACCATAGGCTTTTGCTGATATAATAGAACAGTGCTGAGTAAAAGAGAAATTAGAGGACATAATAACGCCTAAGTCCCTACATGAGGACACAAACGAAAGATTGCAGCCAGACAAACTATACAGAGTTGGTTGCGAATTACCAATGGATAATACGTTACATTTTGCAACATTAAGAGATAATTGCCACTTATTATCCCACTCCTGAATAACAGATAAAGCAGTTTGAAGGGCAGCAGCATTGGTATTATCAGCGAAAACTTTTACATCATCAGCGTACATCCTAACCCAGACTGGAAGGTGCTCTAATTCAGAAACCAAGTCGAATGTATACAGATCAAAAAAGCTAGGGCCTAAAACCGATCCTTGGGGTACACCACTATCAACTGTAGCTAAGCAAGAATAAACATCACCTACAAATACTCGCTGCTCTCTACCAGTAAGGAAATCTTTAACCCATTCATACAGTTGTCCAGCAATACCATATGCACGTAGTTTGTACAATAGCTTGTTATGCGGTATTACATCGAAGGCTTTGCTGTGGTCCAAAAACGCAACATGACAAGCCCGCTTATTAGCAAGAAAAGAAGTCCAGAGGAAAGAACAGTCCAATAACTGAGTAACAACAGATCTTCTAGGTAAAAAGCCATGCTGCTCAGAAGGTACAAGATTATTACATAATAGATGATGTAATATGGTCTTGTTTACTACACGCTCCATAGTTTTACCAACATCACTTGTAACTGAAATAGGCCTATAATTGACTGCAGAAGCCTCAGAACCCTTTTTATGAACTGGTACCACATTGGCTAGTTTCCATATTTTAGGCAGTTTTCCAGTGTTAAAACTGATGCGAAAAATTCTAGTAATTGGCTCACATATGCACACAGCGCAGGAAACGTTATCATAGCAATACGACGCAACTTTCTTAAGCAAGATTGCTGGGATTCTATCTGGCGTTTTTGTGACCTTAGAAGGAAGCTGCCTAAGGAAAGAACATACATTATGCTGGTGGAAGATAACAGAGATGCACCGGTTAGCGGTTCTGCTGGGAAACGGTGGGCGCACGCCGTCGTCTTGCCGGAAGGAAGAGCAGAATTGCTGGTTGAGAACTGAAGCCTTATCTGCATTGTCAATTGCCACTGTGCCGTCAAGTTTGCGAAGAGTTGCCACAGGTTTCCTGTTGTGTAGTTTGCTGGCAGCATAGCGGTAGAAGGAATCCGAGTCCTTGAGTGCTGACCTTTCGCGCGACGTAACGTATTTGCGTAATGCCAATGAATATTCCCTCATTACAGCCCTATACTCTCCCATGGCCATTGTACATTCCTGCCTACGCCTCCAAGCCTGCTTACACCTTTTACGTAGAACGCGAATACGTTGAGGTAAGACAAAGCTGCGTGGATGATTTGGCACTATTCTAGTGGGTACGTACATATCAATGATGGTGTACATAGCATCAAGAAAAACAGTATAAAAATCATCCGCAGATGCACAAGTAGAAAACAACAAATCCCACTGAAGGCCCCCCAAAAATACTAGTATACCAGGAAGGTCGACCTGACTCCACAGCTTTACAACTCTCGATCCCTGTTCGCGCCGCGCCTCACATGCAATAGCAAATAGAATGGTCATATGGTCACTGGTCGAAAAAGGCACATCTACGTTGACATTTTGTACATGCATAGGTACACTAGATAGGACAAGATCAAGAATGTTATTACTACGCACGTATGTTGGCGATGATACCAATTGGATGAGGTTGTTCTGAAGGAAGCAGTCAAGAAGTACGGCGTGAACTCCTGCAGGAGCCTCCAGCGTTTCCCAATCGATATTCGGTAGATTCAGGTCACCAACCAAACAGACAGGACCCATGGTTGAAGAGCAGAGCCAGGATATGCAGTCCGCCACCACACGTGATTCATCTGTCGTTGCTGCTGGGTAACGGTAAGTGCAGATGACGCGTGATTGTGCTCCATGTACATCAGTGATGTCCGCCGCGACCATTTCCGCATCCGAAAATTGATCAGGAAGGAGTACTGATTGCGATTGTAGGGAAGAGTGCAGCAACAAGCAGACGCCTCCTCCTCTCCGCCCTTTTCTGTCCCTTCTATGCAGCGTGTAGTTGTACCGTCTGGGGGAAGACGGATCAGACAGTAGCATACCATCCGTAAAACCAGATTGCAGCCGAGTTTCTGTTATTGCAATAACGTAGAAGTACTCAGCGGCAAGCAGCTGAGCTAGGGCCTGTCTTTTCTCAAGCGCATTAAGTCCGTTAGCATTAAAGAGCGTACAAGGTATGTAGTCCTTTTTGGGGAGGCAGGAGGAGGCAGAATGAGGCAGATTATGGCAGAATGATTAATTATGCCACAACATCATTACCTCACCAGCACTATTCTTAGATGCTTTCTATCTTGTAATAAAAATTGCATTTTGGCAATTGTCCATTCAGCAAGAGTTGCCTTGTATTTGCCTACAATGTACACTATTCCTGTACTACAGGGTGTCTCACGTAGACCTCCCTAACGATCCAGCCTTATAACTTGCGCAATATTGGAGCAAATTTAATGAAGTTTTTTGTGCAACATTCCAACAACATAGCATTGAAGCCCTGAAAATTTGAAGTCAATCGGCCAACATTAAAGTTGGATTACAAGCATAAGAAGTTGCACCCCTATTTTTCAAAGTGACCGCCGCCATTTTCGATGCAATCGTCTAGTCTCATCTCGAAATTCTGGAAGACTCTGTTCAGCATTTCCAAGGTGATGATGCCAACGGCTTGTCGAATATTTCCTCAAGTTCCGCGATAGTCTGTGGATTGTTGCTGTACACTTGGCCCTTCAAGAATCCCCAAAGAAAAAAGTCGGGCGGTGTCAGGTCAGGAGAGCGAGGAGGCCATGGCCGTTCAGTTTTGAGTGAGACTAAGCGACCTTCAAAATGCTGACGAAGAAGAGCCAGGGTCTCTCCAGTGGTGTGTGGCTTAGCCCCATCCTGCTGAAAATGTTCGTTCTTGGTATCCAACCCCCGGCGCCTCAACTCATGAAGGAAGAAATTTTGAATCATGGCCCTGTAATTCTCTTGGTTCACATTTTCGTGAAAGAAATAAGGGCCAATGACTCCACTCCTGGATATGGCACACCAAATGGTTGTTTTTGGTGAGTGTGCAGTTGTTTGCACATGTACCCTTGGCGGCTCCAGCGCCCAAACGCGACAGTTCCATGTGTTCACTGAGCTGTTGAGATGAAAGTGAGCTTCATCTGAAAACCACATGTGATCCAGTAAGTCATCATTCAGAGCTCCAGCTCGTAATCCAGCTGTCGCTGCTAATTCGGAGGTCACAAATGTTCAAGAATCAACAAGTGGGCGTACACAGCTCAGCGGAGCTCAACCGTCGGCGCGTGTGCAATTCCATAGGGAGAATCAGGAGGTCAGCCAAGATCAGACGCGCCAACACCCTCAACCAATCGAGCAGTGTCAGATGCCGGCATCAGCTTGGCCTATGGCTGGAGGGGGGGGGGGGGGGGGGGGAAGCGCAAGCTCAGCTCCAGCCTCAGTTCGCACAAGGAACTTCGGAGACTCAGAGTTGGCGTGGGGGAACACAGCCGCCACCGACGCAGGAAGCAGCGCACGCTCAAACTTGGCAAGGACAAACACAGCCACCGCCACTGACGCAGGGAGCAGTGCACGCTGAAACTTGGCAACGACAGACACAACCACCGCCGACGTGGGGAGTACCGTACGGTCAAAGTTGGCAAGGACAGACACAACCACTGCCGACGCAGGGAGCACCGCATGCTCAGAGTTGGCAGGAGGAGGCGCGGGCTCAGAATTGGATGCTTGGTGGGCAGGGTCATCCTCAGCCTTGGCTCATGTCTGGACAAGGGGTGGCGCAAGGTCAGGTTTGGCCTATAAGCAGCTCGGCGGCTATGTTGGGTCAATTCTCTAGAGCCACTCCCACCCACATACTATTCCTTGCTTGCTTGCTTGCTTTATATTTTCCAAACTGTGGGAAACCAGGCAAACGCAATTGAACCAGGCAATATGGTAAATCGCAATCAGCCCAGCGTATTCTTGACCTAGCACCCGCATGTACATACCTATGGATCAAAAGTGGTCGAATAACAAAACAAGTACAATCGGCATAGAAAAATCAAATCGTATCCATAAGAATGGCCTAAAACAGTCCCGGTCAGGTGAGCTTATATCATTTGATATCATTTAAATTTGCTACAAAACCATACTTCTTTTTCCCTAGAGGTGGACCACGTATACATCAAAGTAGTCCAAAAGCAACCACAGGTTTGCCCTTTTGGCTACTGTTCCAGAACATCAGCTTATACTGATTGTATGAGAAAAAAGCTGGACTTGCAGTCAGTTTTTGCCACATGACATATAGTGACCCATCTCTGATGAAGAACACATGAATGGTATGAAATGAACGATAAACGTAAAAACATGAACGGTAAAAAGTACTGTACCGCCAACCAAATAGCTGAGAGTACCGCGGTAAACGGTAAAGTACTTTACTGTTGAACAACACTACTAGAGATATCAAAAAATGCCCAGTCTTCGCAATTTTATTAAATATCTATCTACTGGCCACAATGCGGTGAACCAAGCGATTCAATCGTCGACCTGTGATGCTTGCTCGTACATAGACATACTACACATACAGACACCGATCCTATACCTACCAAGGAAGACTATTAACGAAATACTCCAACTGTGCATCTTGAACCTGCATGTATTGTACCAACTCATCCACTGCTTCATGTTCCGTTTCGTTTAAAATAGAAAATAAGTCTTCAGCATCCGTCTGCCCCTCTGATTCGGGTTCATATAGATTTGACTCCCACAATTCCACTCCGTTTCGCAATATTTCTTTCAATTCTTCTATCTCGACCCTCTGAACTCCGAAATATTCTCATCCACCAAAGGACATCCAGGACAAAGGAAACTTCTGAAACAAATCGGAACTCGAGCCAAACAATCTATTACCAACACGCCTTTGTACCTCCACATTGCGATTGCAAAACTTACGTACTTCGACACGCACATTCGCAAAAGGATTTTCGAATGATTATTGCATATTAGGGTCGCTATCTGATCCATCCGACGCAAAACTTCAGACGATATATCATCCCAATCTTCAGAACAAAAATATATTGCAGCACTTTGTACATCAATCACAATCAACATACATTCACATCTCTACCTACCTTTTGATAGAGCGAACATTCTCTATCTAATCTACTACGTTCTTCCAAATATTTCCTGCGATAGCAAATTGGTGTAATCGCACCATAGCAGTGTATCGATCACAGGCTTGTGAAATTTTTTCCATGATCAGTACTAATAATGGTATGAGAAAAAAAGAGTTTTCAACTATACGGTTTACCTTGGCTAAGATAAAGCAACATTGGAAGGCACCTTTACCATGGCAGATAAAGCAACAATGGAAGGCAGCCAAATGAATCAATAACGTTCCGCAGCGCACACCTGCTTTCCAATTAATTTCCCTAGAGATACGCTATAAAAGGACTACAAAGCAAGCTCGTGCTTTTCATAGAGAAATCGATTACCCCATAACTCAAACAAATAATAATCCGCTTTAATTACCCAAGGTGGCCCATGCATCATGGACGGAACTGGATTCCATTCAGCCCCAAATGCCGTGTACATAAAGGTACAGTACATACGAATGCAATATAAAGTACCTAAACACCTAGTACGGCTAACGGCACTACGGCTCTACATATACATACAAATGCAATATGATACTACGGCTCCACGAATGACACTGCCCCGTTTCATTTTTGCTAAAAAAATGTGTCACTACGAATAAAGCACTTACAACAGTCGGAAATACCGTAATCCAATCTTTTGGCTACCAATATTGGAGTATGTAGGCCTATGTGTTTTATCTACACCAGATTTTTACAGTTGATTTTTACACTGGATTCTTATTCTTACCTGCGACAGATCTTCCAGTTGAAAAAGGCCAAGAGGGAGTCAGAACGATTTGCAGTCGAATTTTATTTACACACATACATTATACAGTACATGGGTGGAGGGTAAAATGCCAAGAAATGGCCATCACCTTGGAGGGAGCTGCTCCCAAGCCCTCACGGTTACACACATACATGTCCAAGAAACTCCAACAGCAATACG
Source organism: Epsilonema sp. ZAB3_2 (assembly GCA_030247985.1). Taxonomy (NCBI): domain Eukaryota; kingdom Metazoa; phylum Nematoda; class Chromadorea; order Desmodorida; family Epsilonematidae; genus Epsilonema; species Epsilonema sp. ZAB3_2. Next base: position 900 of record JASAMW010004016.1, on the reverse strand, counting down.
TAAATGGTCCAGAAGGGCGGCAGAACACGTATTGCTCCGACTCCGACACTGGCCTAAGGCGGACGAAGGTGGATGAAGGCGGATGAAGGTGGATGAAGGCGGAAGAAGGTGGACGAAGGCAGACGAAGGTGGATAAAGGTGGATGAAGGTGGAGTCAGAGTCGGAGTCGTAGTCGGAGTTGAAGTCGGAGTCAGAGTCGGAGTCAGAGTCGGAGTCGGAGTTGAAGTGGAGTTGGAGTCGGAGTCAGACAACCTACGTACAACAATATGTACACAATACACTATACGTACGTGAAGCACTGTACAAGCTTTATTACTACTCCGACTCCGACCCCGACCTAAGGTGGACGAAGGTGGATGAAGGCGGATGAAGGTGGATGAAGGTGGATGAAGGTGGATGAAGGCGGAAGAAGGTGGACGAAGGCAGACGAAGCGAAAGTGGAAGGTGGAGTGAGGGTGGGAGTCAGAGTTGGAGTCGGAGTCGGAGGCGGAATGTGAAATGAGGTTGGAGTCAGAGTTGGAGTTGTACTCGGAAGTTGAAGTGAGAGTTGGAGTCGGAGTCAGACAAACTACGTACAACAATATGTACACAATACACTATACGTATGTTGAAGACACTGTACAAGCTTTATCACATGCTTCCCGAACTCATTCTCACCTTCATCCACCTTTATCCACCTTCGTCTGCCTTCGTCCACCTTCTTCCGCCTTCATCCACCTTCATCCACCTTCATCCACCTTCTTCCGCCTTCATCCACCTTCTTCCACCTTAGGTCGGGGTCGGGAGTCGGAGTAGAATAAAGCTTGTACAGCGCTTCACGTACGTATAGTGTATTGTTTACATATTGTTGTACGTAGGTTGTCTGACTCCGACTCCAACTCCACTTCAACTCCGACTCCG
>JASAMW010004015.1:0-18687 GCA_030247985.1 Epsilonema sp. ZAB3_2 | reverse complement strand
TGGAAAGTCCTCTTCGTCGTAGAGTTGCCGATAATAGACAGCGTTTTCATACGATTTTGCTGCAGTAGACCACGGTTCGACAGTTTTTAGGAAAGAAATGCAGCAGGTGATAAGAATCAGGAAGCGCAAAATCATTTTGATTGAGAAGGAGAAGAGAGTAGATAAATACTGCACCTTAGCCTTACATGTAATGTAGGTAGGTACAGGTACAGTACAGTAACCTACCTACATACCTAGAACACGGCGTTTGGTTCTACTTTTGTCTTTGTGCCAGCTGCACTACCGTATGTACAACGTTTTGAGATTATGCTTCGCTGAAAGCTTCAAATGCAAGCCTATTATGAAGGAAAAGACCTTGTTAAAAAGTACAACTGCAGAGAAGCTCCTACTGATTTAAATCCCGTTGTTAAAAAACCCGAGTTCTGGGATGATTACAGCAAAAGCAGGCTGCCGTCGTAATCTACACTGAAAACGAGCTTGAGCAACAACTGTGAACGTGAAGCCTTCGTTAACACCCACCCTTGTTCTGCGTTGCCTCGAGGGTTGTGTAATGATGAATGGGTGCTCCTTGCAAATGTCAAGTAGAAAACCACCTGGGTGTGCTTGTTTCAGGAGCACTGGTGTTTATCAACATACAGTACGTTACGTACATACATAGGCACACCACATACTGTATGTATGGGCCGGGCACTACAGCTGCCCCGAAACGCGCGTGAAATTTTTTAGCAGTGACCAAACACTAAGACTATCCGTCGACCACGGACCAAACACTGAGTTTCGAAACTACGCAATTCTCACTGCTAAAAAATTTCACGCGTTTCGTGGCAGCTGTCAATACTCAATAGCCGACAACATACAGGACAACTACTACTCGTAACGAGCAAATCTGTATTTTGTGCTGAAACAGAGAAACCGACAGTACGGTCGGACTGTACTCGCCTCTGCTAACAGTCTGCCCATGTGAATACTCTTACTTGTACCGAGCATCTTCTCATGTGAACGATACAGTAGCTGGCAGCGACCAACTCGCACCATCTCGCACATTCGCACCTTGCTCGGTACGAGAAAGCAAGAGCTCGTGTGAACAACGCACGTGTGCAAGTGACGAGAAGATGCTCGAGCTCGGTGCGAGTAAAAGTACTCACGCGGTCGTTCAGACTGCTGTAGCAGGTGAGCGTGAGAGTTCTAGTCGGTTCTAGTCGGTTCTAGTTGGTCGGTCTCGGTTTATATTGGTTGGTTGCGGGGGGGCTCCCACAATCTTATTTTTTCAAGCTTTCTTCTTCACCGGTTGACGACCACGACACTTTGAATAACTCTTGGTTGTTGCTCTAAGTATGTCGGTATGATTTTATGCTTTTGTGTGGAAAACGGCATTTGGAAAGGATTAGTCACCTCTTTTATTAGCCATAAGTTCAGAGTTATCCAGAATCACATCGGTTTCCATCGCAGTATCCAATATACCTTCATGCTCATACGTTACTGGTGCTTACTTGGCCTCTCAGAAAATCAGGTTGGGTTAGGTAAAATTTACCCAGTGCAGTCGGCTTCCAGGTAAAGTCTAGGTAACCTACCTGGTCAGAGCTCAGCCGGGTTAGGGTAAACTAAAGGATTCCTAGCAGGTTACCCGGGTAAGTACTGTTGTGTAAATCATGGCCAAAAACTTCATAAAGCAGGTGATTATGGTCTCCAATGTTCAGTGTTACATCTTCATGGTGACGTTGTTGACTCATTCCCACAGATACATGTACTAGCAAATACTTAGTGGAAATGACTAGAATACAGTCGCCTATGCTGAGGTATTTGCAGCTTTATTTTATTTATGGTTGAAGCCCACTGCTTTCGCTAACCTGGGTAAATTTACCCGGGTAAATACTAGGTTTAGTTGGAAGATTTTACCCGGGTAAGTATTGGCAATTCTTACCCGCAGTTCCAGATTTTACCCGAGTTAGCCTTCGACGGCCAGGCAGGTTAGGTAAAGCCAGGTAATTTTACCTGCCTATTATTATCTCTGGGTAAAGTTAGGTTAATTTACCCGGTCCAAAATAGGCCGGGTAACTCGGGTAAAGTTACCCAAATTTTTACCTGCGCACCAGTATCATACGTAACGTAGCTCATGGACGATAGGCTGGGGGTCACTGTTTACGACGTGGATATCCATGTCATATCCCATGTTCATGCTCATGTTCATATTCGTGCTCTTTGGGCTATACGGACGGTCGTGAAACTCACCACCAGGTACGTGACAATACTCGCATCTTGGCCCTTTATTACATTCATAGCAGCTAAAAAATTAAAGGCAGATGTGGCAAAGATTTCCCCATAGTGAATGAGAGGAACAATTTTGCAATTTCCTTCGGTGAACCTATGCAGTTTTACATGCTGAATCGATCCTACCCACCTGTCTCGAGGCGATTTTGCCTCCTCGTAGAGAAACGCCACTTTCAAAAGGCGTTTCGTAAAAAACTGCGCGCAAAACGCTGCGAAACGACGCTTTGCAAGTGGGTTTTCTCTGCGAGGAGGCAAAATCGCGTCAAGACAGGTGGGGGTATGGGATCAATTCAGCATGTAAAACCTCATAGTTTCACCGAAGGAAAATTTGAAAAATCGTTCGTAAGCAAGTACAGTATGGTATATACCCATATTTTGCATTACCCCGATATCGAATATACCCCGAGGCAATTGGTCGACTTTGTTTGTATAACCCGATCGGGCAATACACCAAACTTTACAGTACCCCCTGGTGTATAACCCCTCATTTGCAGAGGGTCCTTCTTTACATGCAATGGCGGAGTCCGGGAATTGATTGTGCAAGGCACACCTTCCTCCGTGGTGGCAGAAGTGGTCTTTAACCGATACTCCATATGCCTGCCTACTCCATTCATTTATGCGCATGCATGCGCATGGAAAAAGGAGCTCCAGTACCTAAGATGCGCATTCATGCGCATTTATGAGGAACTGTGCGCATAAAAGTCGACCGCCACTTCAAAAATGCGCATGCATGCGCATCGATGTACTGGAGCTCCTTTTTTCCATGCGCATGCATGCGCATAAATGAATGGAGTAGGGCAGGCATATGGAGTATCGGGTTAAAGGGGGGGCCTCACAGTCTTTGTAATCGTGAGCCAGTGGCTCGAGTTCACATGGACAGTATTCAATTCACCAGTCGGTGTGACCTGGTGCACTCCTTCACACCGCTCGCATCGATCCCCTCGCCAACATTCGAGACAACTAAAAACAAAAAAATTAATCTGCCCGTCCAGCGACAAGTTTCTGTCGCGAGTCGCACTGTGGTACCGCAAGTCTGTGCGGTCAATCAGAGCGTGTGCAAGCCCAGTGAGGAGGTACAAGAGGAGAAGTTTGAGAATTGAGCTGTGCAGTCAGATGAGGACCTGCGCTAAGAGGGGCGTAATCCCGTACTGCGCTGCGTGTTCGACTCACGCACTGGCTGGCTGGCTGGCTACCCAATTTTTCAGTATGCTTCTTTGTCCTAGAACCTCTTAAAACGCGATGTCTGGGAGGATTCAGTACTGCTGTACTGAGTACAGGGAGGGTAATTTTCAGTTTTCTGCTGATGACGTGAGCTGATAGCCCAACTGATTTTACGTATTTTACAAAAAGACCGGGTCGAAAATTCCCATCCAGTCCTGAGATATATGGCCTCAAAGTTGACCACAATTTGACCTTAATTTTTCACTTTTTCACCCTAAAATGGGGGTAAGTAGCCCCACAGTGGGGCTTTGGGGCTATAACTTTGCACACACATAGACCCTATGGGGGTACATGTTCAGACAAATTTTGAGCCCTCTAGCCCTCTTGGTTCAGGAGTTAAAGCTGTTTTTGCTGAAAATCCGAAAATTGCAATTTTTCCATAATTTTCAAAATTTTGAGAGAGTTAGTCCGTGTGCCCGCTGTTTTATTTCTGAATCTTGTAGAGCAGAAAATTTGCTACAAGATAGGCTACATTTGAAAAGAAGGTCACCTATGGGAAATTTGCACAGCAAGGCCTCAAAGAGTGGCGAGTAAGGGTTTTAAGAGTGTGCGTTTTTCCGATTTTTCCAGATAACTCAACAATATCACGGAAACTCTCTCCTCAAAAGTAGCCAATCTTATGTAAAATTTGATGAAGATTTAGAAAAAAATATTTTTGCCCCCAAAAAAGTTAACCCTACCCCAAAAATGTTCAAAAATTGCCAAACAATTAGATCTTTTGCAAGATTATATGCTAGGGGTTAACTTTTTTGGGGGCAAAAATATTTTTTTCTAAATCTTCATCAAATTTTACATAAGATAGGCTACTTTTGAGGAGAGAGTTTCCGTGATATTGTTGAGTTATCTAGAAAAATCGGAAAAACGCACACTCTTAAAACCCTTACTCGCCACTCTTTGAGGCCTTGCTGTGCAAATTTCCCATAGGTGACCTTCTTTTCAAATGTAGCCTATCTTGTAGCAAATTTTCTGCTCTACAAGATTCAGAAATAAAACAGCGGGCACACGGACTAACTCTCTCAAAATTTTGAAAATTATGGAAAAATTCCAATTTTTGGATTTTCAGCAAAAACAGCTTTAACTCCTGAACCAAGAGGGCTAGAGGGCTCAAAATTTGTCTGAACATGTACCCCCATAGGGTCTATGTGTGTGCAAATTTATAGCCCCAAAGCCCCACTGTGGGGCTATTTACCCCCATTTTTGTGTGAAAAAAGTGAAAAATCAGGGTCAAATTGTGGTCAACTTTGAGGCCTTATATCTCAGGACTGGGTGCGAATTTTCGACCCGGTCTTTTTGTAAAATACGTAAAATCAGTTGGGCTATCAGCTCACGTCATCAGCAAAAAACTGAAAATTACCCCCCTGTCCCGCGCAATTCTCAATACTACCTGACATCGCATTTTAAAAGGCAGATGTGGCAAAGATTTTTCAATAGTGAAGGCGAAGGGAGCACATTTTCTACGCGCAAGCAGGTCTTGATATATTTCTTTTGTGAATATACATAACAATGTCCTCCGTGCCAGCACCAATGAAGCTGCAACTTGGGATGAAAGCACTCTTGGTTGAAGCCAGGTGGCGGAGGCGGCGGCCATTTCCCACATCGACAATAAGGGGAGGTTCATAAAGTACGTCACGCAGGAATTCATACGTCGCCACCCCCCTTCCGCCCCTTCCTTCGTCACGCTTCATACATCATCACATCGTGACACGACACATCGTCACGCTATCGTCACATTCGCCGCAACCCCTCCCCTTCCCCTATTCTTGACACATCGTGACACATGACGTGACGTGACATATCGTCACGCTATCGTCACATTTGCCGCAACCCCTCCCCTCCCCCTATTCTTGACACATCGTGACACATGACGTGACGTGACATATCGTCACGCTATCGTCACATTTGCCGCAACCCCTCACCTCCCCTATTCTTGCATGACGTACTTTATGAAGCTCCCGTAACGGCCGACAGGGGGTGGTTCCTACATCCGACATGATTATGGTCAACACAGACAAAAGAAAGAGGACGAACAATTTCAGCATTATTTTATTATGACACCAGTAATAACCAGTAATAAGGTTGTCAACCTTTGAAATTTACAGTGGCGGTAAAGAAAAGTAAATTTGCGGGAAGTAGACGGACGGTAAAATTACCGCGCGGTAATTAATTACCGTTCCATACAAACGAAAAATTTTGGCACGGTAATTACCGCGGTAAAACGGTAATTACCGCGTAAACGGGTAAAAAACTAAAAATGCCGACGGTACGGTAAAAATTTGTCTACCATCAGCAAGAGACGGTAAAAGTACAGTACCGTCGTCGAAAAAATGACGACTGTACTAGGCGGTAAAACGGTAAAGTAATTACTGTTGGCAACACTAGACACCAGACCAGGATTCGCACCAGGATTCGTAAACTTTGATTCGCATGCGATACTAATGCGGTTGACAGTGCACAATTGACTAGTGTACAACTGGTCAACCAATAAATTCTTACTCTAATAAATCTATCACACATGGAAATACAGGCAGTAAGTACGTACATCATGGCATAGCAGTGTTGAGTTGAGTATTGCTTGGCTTTAAAAAAAACCGGAATGGCTGAGTTGCTTATTTAGTTTTTTGGTCAGAAAGCTTCTAAGCTTTTCAGCAGTTGATTTCATAATTTATCAAAATCAATCAAAAATGCAAAATAATCCGTGCACGATAGTAGTTTTACAGTAAACTTTCAACAAGCCAGATTATTCGCCATCTCGGGGCGTTCCAGGGTAAGTAAGTACGTAGCAAAAAAAGCAAACAGGGTCATAGGCAGGCAACAGCGAACCTAACTACCTACAGTACCCACCCCCCCCCCCCCCCCCCCCCCCAGTAACCGGTATAAAAATTTGAAACAGTTACAGTATTTTCACAGAGATCCAAGCTTGCCAATACAATTTCTTCTGAAAAAAAACTGGTCAAAACTCTACGTACTGTGGTCCCACTGTCGCAACATTGGCAAAGCGGTCATTTGTTTCCGTTTCTACGTATATGATAGACAACTGTCGTTGGGTACCTATACGATGCCGGTTTCACTTTCACTTTGTCTCGGTGTATTTATTTTAGGCCAAGAACGCTTTATGACCGTCCCCAGATTTTTTATTTACGGCACGCTCGCGCCACACGTCTGGCTCTTCTGTCTTCTTCCACACACGACATATTGTATCTGTACGACGTCACGCAGGTACCAAGCAAAATGTTCGTTTTCCAGCGCGCGCGAAAATCGACCATGTTTTTCGTCTGCTGAGCTGAAGGAGCCAAGTGTCAGCAGGGGTATAGATACAAGCCAAGTGAAATGGTTGGGTCGGCTGGAAGAAAAAGCTTATTGTGCTTGTGCAACAACAATTTCAATTTGTATGTAACAATCAAGATAAGCTGGACAAAAATGAGGCTTTCACAAACTCAAGCTTTCAGCAGTGTAACCGTGAACACGCAGTAATATTTTTTCACCCCTAGCGTGCCGGCCACCAATTTTTGGGGCGAACATACGCATTCTGCCCCGCTCTCTTGTCTATACCCCAGAGATGAGTTTCTCTCTGGGGGGTTTCCTGGACCTGATTTTTCGCGCCAAAACAACTGGGCTTTTTGCATTTCTTAAGGTGCCAGCCAATTTACGATTATTACAGTCTTCTCGTCTCCTCTCGTTCTTTCTTTGGTGCTTGAGCAGAAAACAGCAAAAGAACCAAATATAGGTACCAAACAAAACACTGTATTCCTACTTTTGCATTGCAGGCATACTCGTTTGTCGTTTCTATGTATGTTGCCGTGACGCCATAACTCACTGATGCTTGCCGCGCGCTAAGCTCAACACTCCCGTAACTCTCGCGCTCGATCGCCAAATAAATGCCATGTCATACACGCACATGCCCTCAGGCGCAACAAAAGACAAGGGACAACGGCACGGGCGATTCTTCTTTTCCACCCAGAGATGTTGAAGCAAAAAGGGAGCAAACCCAGAGAGCCGACCCAGACCCCCAGAAGTGTGTGCAGAAGAAGGATAGTTAGGATGTGGGGTAATTAGGCAAAACCCACTCATTTTCCCCTAGCTCCTTATTTTGAAAATTAGGTACTATGGGGTAAACCCAGACGCCTAAGCCTTCCTGAACTTGCCGCCGCTTCAGCAAAATATGAACATGTAGCTCATTTGAAAGAGCAGAGTTCAAGGAATGATTGTAAAATATTTGTCTCAATCGGTAATGTTCTGAGACATACTAGTGTCCGGTTTCTCCCGTGTCCGGTTTACTCCATAGTACCCTATAGTCTGCCAATAGCAGTTGGCACCTGACTCAAGGCGAGTTCGTAGTTTCATTATTCTGCTAAATAGAGTACACGAAGCGTGGCAGAAATCCGCATTTTAAATCTATTTTACCAATCGCCTTATTCAGCCACTCTCCAACTTTAGTACCTTACCAAACAAAAAACTGCATAAATATTCCTTTTCTATATTTTATAAACCAGAAAAAAAAACCCAAAAGAGGGGGGGGGGGGGGGGGGGGGGGGTGTGGGGTGGGGTTGGGGGGTGGGGGGTTTGTTGTGGGGTTTGGTTTTGTGTGTGGTTTTGGTTTTGGGGGTTGTTTGTGTGGTTTGGGGGGGTGGGTGTTTTTGTTTGTTGGGTGGGGTGTGGGGGGTGGTTGTGTTTTGGGGGGTGTGGGTGGGTTGTTTTTGTGTGGGGTGGGTTGTTGTGGGTGTGGGGGGGGGTGGGGGGGGGGGGGGTGGGGGTGGGGGGGGGGGGGGGGGGGGCAAATCCAACTCTTCAATAATACTATAGTAAACCCACACGAGAAACCCACACCTATATCTCACAACCATTACCATTAGCAAATATTTTACAATCCATCCTTAACTTTCAAATACTCCATTCATATTCTAACGGCAAGTCAAAACTTACCTTCCCCATAGTACCCTACATTTCCAAAATAAACTAGAAAATAATATTTTCTAATTTCCCACACTAACCTATCTTCTTCTCACACTTCTGCTCTCTCTTCTCTCCTTTTTCTAACACTCTTGTGAAAAGAAGAATCCCCGTCCGTTCCCTTTCTTTTTTCGCCTGAGGCATTGCGTGTATGACATGGATTTATTTGCGATGAGCGCGAGAATTACGGAGTGTGAGCGTTAGCGCGCGGCAAGCATCATAGTTATGGCGTCACGGCGAACATACATAGAAACGACAAACGAGTATGCCTGCAATGCAAAAGTAGGAATACAGTGTTTTGTTTGGTACCTATATTTGGTTCTTTTGCTGTTTTCTGCTCAAGCACCAAAGAAAGAACGAGAGGAGACGAGAAGACTGTAATAATCGTAAATTGGCTGGCACCTTAAGAAATGCAAAAAGCCCAGTTGTTTTGGCGCGAAAAATCCAGGTCCAGGAAACCCCCCAGAGAGAAACTCATCTCTGGGGTATAGACAAGAAGAGCGGGGCAGAATGCGTATGTTCGCCCCAAAAATTGGTGGCCGGCTCGCTAGGGGTGAAAAAATATTTCTGCGTGGTCACGGTTACACTGCTGAAAGCTTGAGTTTGTGAAAGCCTCATTTTGGTCCAGCTTAGCTTGATTGTTACATACAAATTGAAATTGGTGTTGCACAAGCACAATAAGCTTTTTCTTCCCAGCCGACCCAACCATTTCACTTGGCTTGTATCTATACCCCTGCTGACACTTGGCTCCTTCAGCTCAGCAGACGAAAAACATGGTCGATTTTCGCGCGCGCTGGAAAACGAACATTTTGCTTGGTACCTGCGTGACGTCGTACAGATACAATATGTCGTGTGTGGAAGAAGACAGAAGAGCCAGACGTGTGGCGCGAGCGTGCCGTAAATAAAAAATCTGGGGACGGTCATAAAGCGTTCTTGGCCTAAAATAAATACACCGAGACAAAGTGAAAGTGAAACCGGCATCGTATAGGTACCCAACGACAGTTGTCTATCATATACGTAGAAACGGAAACAAATGACCGCTTTGCCAATGTTGCGACAGTGGGACCACAGTACGTAGAGTTTTGACCAGTTTTTTTTCAGAAGAAATTGTATTGGCAAGCTTGGATCTCTGTGAAAATACTGTAACTGTTTCAAATTTTTATACCGGTTACTGGGGGGGGGGGGGGGGGGGGGGAGGGGTGGGTACTGTAGGTAGTTAAGGTTCGCTGTTGCCTGCCTATGACCCTGTTTGCTTTTTTTGCTACGTACTTACTTACCCTGGAACGCCCCGAGATGGCGAATAATCTGGCTTGTTGAAAGTTTACTGTAAAACTACTATCGTGCACGGATTATTTTGCATTTTTGATTGATTTTGATAAATTATGAAATCAACTGCTGAAAAGCTTAGAAGCTTTCTGACCAAAAAACTAAATAAGCAACTCAGCCATTCCGGTTTTTTTTAAAGCCAAGCAATACTCAACTCAACACTGCTATGCCATGATGTACGTACTTACTGCCTGTATTTCCATGTGTGATAGATTTATTAGAGTAAGAATTTATTGGTTGACCAGTTGTACACTAGTCAATTGTGCACTGTCAACCGCATTAGTATCGCATGCGAATCAAAGTTTACGAATCCTGGTGCGAATCCTGGTCTGGTGTCTAGTGTTGTCAACAGTAATTACTTTACCGTTTTACCGCCTGTACAATCGCCATTTTTCGACGACGGTACTGTACTTTTACCGTCTCTTGCTGACGGTAGACAAATTTTTACCGTACCGTCGGCATTTTTACCCGTTTACCGCGGTAATTACAGTACCGTTGGTTTTACCGCGGTAATTACCGTCGATAATTTCTTGTTTGTATGGGACGGTAATTACCGCGCGGTAATTTTACCGTCCGTCTACTGCCGGTAAATTTACTTTACTTTACCGCCACTGTAAATTTCGAAGGTTGACAACCTTATTACTGGTTATTACTGGTGTCATAATAAAATAATGCTGAAATTGTTCGTCCTCTTTCTTTTGTCTGTGTTGCCCATGATCATGTCGGATGTAGGAACTGCACCCCCTGTCGGCCGTTACGGGAGCTTCATAAAGTACGTCATGCAAGAATAGGGGAGGTGAGGGGTTGCGGCAAATGTGACGATAGCGTGACGATATGTCACGTCACGTCATGTGTCACGATGTGTCAAGAATAGGGGGAGGGGAGGGGTTGCGGCAAATGTGACGATAGCGTGACGATATGTCACGTCACGTCATGTGTCACGATGTGTCAAGAATAGGGGAAGGGGAGGGGTTGCGGCGAATGTGACGATAGCGTGACGATGTGTCGTGTCACGATGTGATGATGTATGAAGCGTGACGAAGGAAGGGGCGGAAGGGGGGTGGCGACGTATGAATTCCTGCGTGACGTACTTTATGAACCTCCCCTTATTGTCGATGTGGGAAATGGCCGCCGCCTCCGCCACCTGGCTTCAACCAAGAGTGCTTTCATCCCAAGTTGCAGCTTCATTGGTGCTGGCACGGAGGACATTGTTATGTATATTCACAAAAGAAATATATCAAGACTTGCTTGCGCGTAGAAAATGTGCTCCCTTCGCCTTCACTATTGAAAAATCTTTGCCACATCTGCCTTTTAAAATGCGATGTCAGGTAGTATTGAGAATTGCGCGGACAGGGGGGTAATTTTCAGTTTTTTGCTGATGACGTGAGCTGATAGCCCAACTGATTTTACGTATTTTACAAAAAGACCGGGTCGAAAATTCGCACCCAGTCCTGAGATATAAGGCCTCAAAGTTGACCACAATTTGACCCTGATTTTTCACTTTTTTCACACAAAAATGGGGGTAAATAGCCCCACAGTGGGGCTTTGGGGCTATAAATTTGCACACACATAGACCCTATGGGGGTACATGTTCAGACAAATTTTGAGCCCTCTAGCCCTCTTGGTTCAGGAGTTAAAGCTGTTTTTGCTGAAAATCCAAAAATTGGAATTTTTCCATAATTTTCAAAATTTTGAGAGAGTTAGTCCGTGTGCCCGCTGTTTTATTTCTGAATCTTGTAGAGCAGAAAATTTGCTACAAGATAGGCTACATTTGAAAAGAAGGTCACCTATGGGAAATTTGCACAGCAAGGCCTCAAAGAGTGGCGAGTAAGGGTTTTAAGAGTGTGCGTTTTTCCGATTTTTCCAGATAACTCAACAATATCACAAAAACTCTCTCCTCAAAAGTAGCCTATCTTATGTAAAATTTGATGAAGATTTAGAAAAAAATATTTTTGCCCCCAAAAAAGTTAACCCCTAGCATATAATCTTGCAAAAGATCTAATTGTTTGGCAATTTTTGAACATTTTTGGGGTAGGGTTAACTTTTTTGGGGGCAAAAATATTTTTTTCTAAATCTTCATCAAATTTTACATAAGATTGGCTACTTTTGAGGAGAGAGTTTCCGTGATATTGTTGAGTTATCTGGAAAAATCGGAAAAACGCACACTCTTAAAACCCTTACTCGCCACTCTTTGAGGCCTTGCTGTGCAAATTTCCCATAGGTGACCTTCTTTTCAAATGTAGCCTATCTTGTAGCAAATTTTCTGCTCTACAAGATTCAGAAATAAAACAGCGGGCACACGGACTAACTCTCTCAAAATTTTGAAAATTATGGAAAAATTGCAATTTTCGGATTTTCAGCAAAAACAGCTTTAACTCCTGAACCAAGAGGGCTAGAGGGCTCAAAATTTGTCTGAACATGTACCCCCATAGGGTCTATGTGTGTGCAAAGTTATAGCCCCAAAGCCCCACTGTGGGGCTATTTACCCCCATTTTAGGGTGAAAAAGTGAAAAATTAAGGTCAAATTGTGGTCAACTTTGAGGCCATATATCTCAGGACTGGATGGGAATTTTCGACCCGGTCTTTCTGTAAAATACGTAAAATCAGTTGGGCTATCAGCTCACGTCATCAGCAGAAAACTGAAAATTACCTCCCTGTCCGCGGTACTGTACAGCAGTACTGAATCCTTCCAGACATCGCGTTTTAAGAGGTTCTAGGACAAAGAAGCATACTGAAAAATTGGGTAGCCAGCCAGCCAGCCAGTGCGTGAGTCGAACACGCAGCGCAGTACGGGATTACGCCCCTCTTAGCGCAGGTCCTCATCTGACTGCACAGCTCAATTCTCAAACTTCTCCTCTTGTACCTCCTCACTGGGCTTGCACACGCTCTTATTGACCGCACAGACTTGCGGTACCATTGTCTGCTCGCGACAGAAACTTGTCGCTGGACGGCAGATTAATTTTTTTGTTTTTAGTTGTCTCGAATGTTGGCGAGGGGATCGATGCGAGCGGTGTGAAGGAGTGCACCAGGTCACACCGACTGGTGAATTGAATACTGTCCATGTGAACTCGAGCCACTGGCTCACGATTACAAAGACTGTGAGCCCCCTTTTAACCGATACTCCATATGCCTGCCTACTCCATTCATTTATGCGCATGCATGCGCATGGAAAAAAGGAGCTCCAGTACATCGATGCGCATGCATGCGCATTTTTGAAGTGGCGGTCGACTTTTATGCGCACAGTTCCTCATAAATGCGCATGAATGCGCATCTTAGGTACTGGAGCTCCTTTTTTCCATGCGCATGCATGCGCATAAATGAATGGAGTAGGCAGGCATATGGAGTATCGGTTAAAGACCACTTCTGCCACCACGGAGGAAGGTGTGCCTTGCACAATTCAATTCCCGGACTCCGCCATTGCCAGTAAAGAAGGACCCTCTGCAAATGAGGGGTTATACACCAGGGGGTACTGTAAAGTTTGGTGTATTGCCCGATCGGGTTATACAAACAAAGTCGACCAATTTGCTCGGGGTATATTCGATATCGGGTAATGCAAAATATCGGGGTATATACCATACTGTACTTGCTTACGAACGATTTTTCAAATTTTCCTTCGGTGAACCTATGCGGTTTTACATGCTGAATTGATCCCATACCCCACCTGTCTTGACGCGATTTTGCCTCCTCGCAGAGAAAACCCACTTGCAAAGCGTGTTTCGCAGCGTTTTCGCGCAGTTTTTTACGAAACGCCCTTTGAAAGTGGCGTTTCTCTACGAGGAGGCAAAATCGCCTCGAGACAGGTGGGTAGGATCGATTCAGCATGTAAAACTGCATAGGTTCACCGAAGGAAATTTGCAAAATTGATCCTCTCCTTCACTATGGGGAAATCTTTGCCACATCTGCCTTTAATTTTTTAGCTGCTATGAATGTAATAAAGGGCCAAGATGCGAGTATTGTCACGTACCTGGTGGTGAGTTTCACGACCGTCCTAATAGCCCAAAGAGCACGAATATGAACATGAGCATGAACATGGATATGCACATGGATATCCACGTCGTAAACAGTGACCCCCAGCCTATCGTCCATGAGCTACGTTACGTATGATACTGGTGCGCAGGTAAAAATTTGGGTAACTTTACCCGAGTTACCCGGCCTATTTTGGACCGGGTAAATTAACCTAACTTTACCCAGAGATAATAATAGGCAGGTAAAATTACCTGGCTTTACCTAACCTGCCTGGCCGTCGAAGGCTAACTCGGGTAAAATCTGAGAAACTGCGGGTAAGTACTGCCAATACTTACCCGGGTAAAATCTTCCAACTAAACCTAGTATTTACCCGGGTAAATTTACCCAGGTTAGCGAAAGCAGTGGGCTTCAACCATAAATAAAATAAAGCTGCAAATACCTCAGCATAGGCGACTGTATTTAGTCATTCCCCACTAAGTATTTGCTAGTACATGTATCTGTGGGAATGAGTCAACAACGTCACTATGAAGATGTAACACTCAACATTGGAGACCAAAATCACCTGCTTTATGAAGTTTTTGGCCATGATTTACACAACAGTACTTACCCGGGTAACCTGCTGAAATTTTAGTTTACCTGACCCGGCTGAGCTCTGACCAGGTAGGTTACCTGACTTTACCTGGAAGCCGACTGCACTGGGTAAATTTTACCTAACCTAACCTGATTTTCTGAGAGGCCAAGTAAGCACCAGTAACGTATGAGCATGAAGGTATATTGGATACTGCGATGGAAACCGATGTGATTCTGGATAACTCTAAACTCATGGCTAATAAAAGAGGTGACCAATCCTTTCCAAATGCCGTTTTCCACACAAAAGCATAAAATCATACCGACATACTTAGAGCAACAACCAAGAGTTATTCAAAGTGTCGTGGTCGTCAACCGGTGAAGAAGAAAGCTTGAAAAAATAAGATTGTGGGAGCCCCCCGCAACCAACAAATATAAACCGAGACCGACCAACTAGAACCGACTAGAACCGACTAGAACTCTCACCTGCTAAGCAGTCTGAACGACCGCGTGAGTACTTTTACTCGCACCGAGCTCGAGCATCTTCTCGTCACTTGCACACGTGCGTTTCACACGAGCTCTTGCTTTCTCGTACCGAGCAAGGTGCGAATGTGCGAGATGGTGCGAGTTGGTCGCTGCCAGCTACTGTATCGTTCACATGAGAAGATGCTCGGTACAAGTAAGAGGATTCATTCACATGGGCAGACTGGTTAGCAGAGGCGAGTACGGTCCGACCGTACTGTCAGTTCCTCTGTTTCAGCACAAAATACAGATTTGCTCGTTACGAGTAAGTAGTTGTCCTGTATGTTGTCGCTATTGAGTATTGACAGCTGCCACGAAACGCGTGAAATTTTTTAGCAGTGAGAATTGCGTAGTTTCGAAACTCAGTGTTTGGTCCGTGGTCGACGGATAGTCTTAGTGTTTGGTCACTGCTAAAAAATTTCACGCGCGTTTCGGGGCAGCTGTAGTGCCCGGCCCATACATACATACAGTATGTGGTGTGCCTATGTACATACGTAACGTACTGTATGTTGATAAACACCAGTGCTCCTGAAACAAGCACACCCAGGCCAGGTGGTTTTCTACTTGACATTTGCAAGGAGCACCCATTCATCATTACACAACCCTCGAGGCAACGCAGAACAAGGGTGGGTGTTAACGAAGGCTTCACGTTCACAGTTGTTGCTCAAGCTCGTTTTCAGTGTAGATTACGACGGCAGCCTGCTTTTGCTGTAATCATCCCAGAACTCGGGTTTTTTAACAACGGGATTTAAATCAGTAGGAGCTTCTCTGCAGTTGTACTTTTTAACAAGGTCTTTTCCTTCATAATAGGCTTGCATTTGAAGCTTTCAGCGAAGCATAATCTCAAAACGTTGTACATACGGTAGTGCAGCTCGCACAAAGACAAAAGTAGAACCAAACGCCGTGTTCTAGGTATGTAGGTAGGTTACTGTACTGTACCTGTACCTACCTACATTACATGTAAGGCTAAGGTGCAGTATTTATCTACTCTCTTCTCCTTCTCAATCAAAATGATTTTGCGCTTCCTGATTCTTATCACCTGCTGCATTTCTTTCCTAAAAACTGTCGAACCGTGGTCTACTGCAGCAAAATCGTATGGAAACGTCGTCTATTATCGGCAACTCTACGACGAAGAGGACTTTCCAGATTTGACTTCCGTTTGCCTTCGATACAACTCCGATCAAAGTGGCAGCCAACGACCTTTAAAGGGGGGATCTGGCGTGAAATTATAGTATGGAATGGTGGAGGGGAGGCAATTGGCAAGTTTCAGATTTTTCAAAAATTTGAAGCCACCTACACACCTTTGTAATAAAATCATCCTCTTTCGATCTAAGCCCACGTTTGCCTCTGTTGTGATGCAGGGAATAACCAGTTACTGTACAGTGTACATAGGGGATTTGTTCGCAACTTTTTGGTTATTTTGCGCTGTTCTACATATTCTAACCGGTCTCCCTGCCTACTGGGGCAAAATTAGCTCCAGCGTATGGGATTAGATCGAAGAGGAGTAAATTATTGTGCGTGCTGGTTGTATCATGCTCGAAATTTGAAACTTGCCTCTCCATAGAAAGTTCCCGCCAGATCCCCCTTTAACCTGCCACGATTTCAGCGATTGCTGCTTTCATCAGGTCTGTCCGCATCCGTTGTTCTCCGTTGTGGAGGACAGCTGCGTACAACGATCTGGCCGCATTCGACTGAGTCGAACCTGGTGCAGATGCAAACCTGACGAAAAGGCGCAGGGCGCGTTAAAGGGGTACTCGCCTGGCACAAGAAGTACCATATAGGGTACATACATTGGGGACAAAAGTTGAACCTAATTTATTGGTTGATTGGGGAGGGGGAGGATATGTGATGACATGTATGACATAGGTAGAATCGCGGCTGAAAAGTGCTTACATGCAAAATTTACATAGTTCTGAGGTACGGTAGTATGCACGAGTTGCGGTAACGCCATTGGGTTGGTCGATAGCGACCCTGCGGTATTTAGTGAAAGTTTGGATCGCGGTGTCTGTCTGCGGGGTCGTCGACGTCATTCGTTGTCAATCCTTTTCACTCGCTCCTCTTCCGCTTTCAGATAATTGAACAAGATCAATGACCCCGCAGGCACCGATCCAAACTTTACTAAAAACCGCGGGGTCGCTATCGACTAACCCAATTGCGTAACTGCAACTCGCCCATTGAAATCGAAAGAAATGCAGGGCCCCCCCCCCTCAACAAAAGGTGAGGGGGGAGAGAGGTTTCCTAAGTAGGCGCTAAGGAGAAAGAAAAAAAACGTCGTCTCCCCCACTGATGGTGGGTGGGGATGTCTGCTTCGTTGATACAAGAAAATCCAAGGAATGCTGCGGTTGCGGGTGGTCAAAGTGTGAAAAGTTGGGACAGATTTCTGGTACTCTTGATAGGATTTGCAATCTCGATGATACATTTTGCCGCCGTGAGTGATTGAACGTTGAAGTAGAGGAATTGATTGATCATTGATTGGCATTTAAAAAACCAAGATGTTGGGTAGGACAATTTTGGTGTACTACTGAAAACGGTACGCATAACGTATTCGTATCCGCTTTTTTGATTGATTGACTGATTGATTGAACTCATACAGTAAAAGAACAGCACTGAATGTTGCATATTGCCTTTACAACTGTTACGTACATCATATACGTACATGCAGTACGTACCGGTACCTTTTGTACACAGCAGACAGCAAAGTACACAGCAATTTCACTTTCCTTTTCGACAAGATTACTTTATCACCATCCTGCCTTGTTTTTTTACCTTTGTCACGAATCGACCACGTACTTCTCCAAAGGTACGTAGCGAGGCATTCTTGAAGAATCATTCTGGTGCAAAGATTGGTATGCCCTACGGGACTAGTTCCAGCTGCACTTGGTCGTGGGTTAGGTCTCGCCATATTATTGTTCGTCACTGCTTCTCAGTCATGGCGGGCGATGTTGAGCCTGCAGTAATCGTAGCCTTTCCACCTTCCGTTGACCTCAGCAAACCACTCCTTTGGTTTCGAATGATCATAGATATGTACAGGGTTTTCAGTAGCAGATTCTAGATGTTTGTGTCTTTATCTCCACAGCGAAGTGTCATTTTTAAACGCGGTCTTTTTCAAAAAGTAGCCAAGGCTTCAACGTTTATGCATGCAAAATTGCAACCTTCTACAAGTAAAAAAAACCAAGCACTCTTTATCACATGTTGAAAGATCTCAGGAACCGTATTCTGGTGCAATATAGCCCCGGGGGAGGGGTATATGCGTACCCCAGAATTTTTGGGAAGGAAAACTTAGGAGAGGGAGGACATACTATTATGAGGAGCGAGCGTAGCAAGCCCTTGGGGGTTTGTGGGCGAGAGTCCCCAGCGGGTGGTGGCAGCGCCCCCAGGAAAATTTTTTTCACTTTGACGCCCAAAATAATGCATTTTCCAAACTCCTGAGACCATTCAGTAACAGCCGTAAGACCACAGGTAAGGCCAAAAAACGCGTTTTTACGCAGTCTACACCATTGCACTCCTAAGATGAAATATTTTTTTCGCAAAAGTAAGTTGAAAATTTTCCTCCCCTGACCGCCAAATTTTGGGGAGGAGAACCCAGAACTGGGGAGGAATACCTCCCTTTCCCACTACGACCATATACCCCTGCGAGCGGATATGCGCTGGGGGGGGGGGGGGGGGGGATATACATGGGACAAAAATTTTTGTTTGTGAGAGGTGTGTAGAGGCATGTTTTTTAGGTCAAAAGTACGTGTTTTAGGGCATAATCGCAGTCAAAACAGGGTTATTCTAGTACAAGATATGCTCAGCTAGGCTTATAGGCATAGTTGCTTGGTGTAGGAGCAGCTATAGTTAGCTTATGACCAGCTTACATATAGGTAGGTT